>JAWWEQ010050013.1:0-12376 GCA_035583055.1 Torymus tubicola
AATAAATTATAAATAAAATAAATATAAATAAATAAATTTTCTAATTTACGAAAATGGTTTACGTAAATGATTTACGTGACGAAAAGTTCGAATTTGGCACGTAAACATTCACGTAAATAATTTTCGTAAATAATTTACGTAAATAAATTACGTATTTATTTTCAATAGGGCGAATGCCGAAATTTTCACAGACGAGCAGCCATGGAATAACAACGCTTGTCAAGAGGACACAAGATTGTTTTTCGATCTTCACTTACCTCTCTTCTTCTTACTTTTTTTTTTTAATTTGATTTATGTTATCTTCTATAGAATTTTTTATTTAAATTAATTTAAAATGTTTGTAACAAATGCGCAGAACTATGCTACTTATTTTAATAAACAATGTACTTTTATTTAAGTCCGCGCTTAAGAGGATATTCTCCTAGAGCATTAATAAATGATACTACAAACAAACAAACAAACAAATTTAATTTATCAATAAATAATTAATTTTGCAATAAACAATTGACAATTTAACTAATTTCTCCTTATGTTATAACATTTTTTTTTAAAGTTTTTATTCTGTAAAGTATACACTAATCATCTGTGCAAAAACATTTTAGTGCACTCCATCCAAATAAAAGGTACGAATGTTTAAACATTGCCGTGAATATGCGAGACCGGAGCGCAGCGCCGAGCGACCGGACGCCCGTGCCTACGTATGTCCTTACGTTTTTAGATATCTTATAAAAGGTTTATATTATTTATTTATAACTATGATTTATTTTTTTTACTTTTATAACTGTAGATTCTGAGTAGTTTAAAAAAAGTCTTACATTCTAAAGAATTCGAATTCGAAATAATTTGTACGATTACTTCTTAAAATCAGAATTGGAACCTTTTCATACGTATGGTTGATACGAATTTTTGTTACGTGACATAATACAAGGATAATTTTGGTAATAAAATAAAAAATGTACAACAGCTTTACGATTTTCTTCAATTTTGATGTAACTTTTTCTGTCTATGAAAAGTCAGCTATCTTGTTTTTAAATTTATGAATATGCAACGCAAGTCTAGGTATCTTAAGACAAGACCTTAGTAAGTAATTTTATTAGTACTAAATATATATAGCATATATAAAAACCTTTTTATTGATTTTTTTATTAGAAATCATGCACTGGGGCAAACCTAAATCAATTAAAACTGTTATTTTTCAAGCTCATGATAAATTAAAGTAGCTATATTGCTTATTAAAATTATATACTTACAATATAATAAAATAAATAATAAATATATAATTGAAGATTTTTCATTATTTTTAGTTAAGTATGTAATTAAGAAATCCATGTTTTTAATACACCGCAGCGAAAATACTATAATAAATACAATAACAAATAAACCAGATTTTCATTGTCTACAGAGAAATAACCACATATACTAACTTATAAGAGTACCATGAATACTAAAACGCAAAAATAAAGGGGTATTCGGTTTGCCAGCTGGGAAGGGGGCCTTTTTCCCCGGTTCTTTGAAAAACTCAGATTTTTGAGAAATTAAAATATTTGCTGTATCTTATTATCAAAGAGTAAAATATTTATTATTAGCAGTTTGAAAGTTGCGGAAGTAATATAGCTATTTAATGATAAGCGACGTTACGATACGTTTTAATTACGATTCGAACATTTTGTACCTGAACGTACCGGAACATACCGAATCGTACCAAAACATACACGTACTAAAAAAAATTACTTTTTATTTCAACAAATTTCATACCAAGACGTACCGAAACGTACCCAAGTGTACGAACACGTATGCAGATCTAAAGTATTATACAATATATATTTTGCAGTAACCTACCGAGGGTTGATTATCAAAAGTTACATTGCAACGATTTATCTCCATATTATCTATCTGCATCAGTACACAGTAAGATAAATAATAAGTTTAGTTCATGACTAAATTTAAATGAAAAACTTTAGTTACAACTTTTAACAAAATAATTAGATAATTTTAATAAATAATAAAGTTTCTCCCAATATTAAGTATTACAAATTGTGTGTATCAAGTACATAAATGAAAAGTTTAGGTCATCACAAAACAGGAATAAAAGTAGTTCATGAGTTTTTTAAATATTATTAGTAAATATGCGATTATCAAAAAATAAAAAATAAAAATAAATAAATAAATAAATATTAAAGTTTCTCTTAATATTAGTATACCACAAATCATATGTATGAAGTACCTAAATGAAAAGTTTAGCACATTTTCGTACGTTTTGGTGCATGTCGATTTGTTTCGGTAGTTTCCTAACGTTTCGGTACGTTTTGGTACATTTCGGTACGTTTTGGTACATTTCGGTACGTTTCGGTACGTTTCAGCAGGTTTCGGTATGTTTTCGTACAAAAGTATTTGTATATTGGTATATTAATATTAATGAAACTAGGGGACTTTGTACATATAAGTATCTAAACCTGTCATTCTTAGCCGTTCGAGAAGTTGAGCGGGAGAGATTGTGTCAAATGCCTTACTGAAGTCAAATAGTAAAAGTATCGTGACGTATTTCTTGTCGAGGCCAAGTCTTATATCCTCTGTCAGTTTTAGGAGCGCCGTCTGAGTGGAATGATGTTTCTTAAACCCAGTCTGTAAGGGATCCATGATCTTCTTGGTCATTATAAACTCTTGTATTTGGTCACAGGCAATCTTCTCAAGAACCTTTGAAAGGAAGCACAAGATAGAGATTCGCCTAAAATCCGTTGGGCTTTAGGCGTAGAAAAGATCTGGGAAAATCTCCTGCGCAAAGGAGGAGTTGAACAACGTCACCAGATGTTCACCTATTACAGGAAGCGTCTTTTCTATAACACTCTGAGGAATACCATCCTCACCACGAGCCCGAGATGAAAAGTGAGAAATCGCAAGAATAACGTCAGGAAGTATGACGTTTTTAAAGTGGAACCCGTCCATCGTAGCGCTTGATACGATTTTCTTACGATCCTCTGTATCATCATGCGGTGAGACTGATACCCCAGCAAAATGCATATTCAGCTCATCCGGTGTAAGGCCATTCAAGTCCTCGTCAGATCCGGATAGGAGCCCCAGGTCTTTCAGTTCCTTCCAGATATTACCATTTTCAAGAGCATCATACAGACGGTTTTGATACTATGAAGTTCTGGCTTGTGTCGTCTGTTCATCTACTACCTGTCGGAGTGCCAGAAATTCATTAAGAAAGTCACTATTTCCAGTCGTTTTATAGCGTTTGTACGTGGCGTCTTGTTTACGCTGCATCCCAACTAATTCAGCATTTATCCACGGCGGCTGTCCCAGTTTATGTGTAAATGTTTTTTCTAGTGCAAGCTTTTCAATTGCCACCGTAAGATTTTTGCAGTTGAGAGCAGTTTCCGGGTCATAAGTGATGTTGGTACACGACGACCAGTCACAAGTCGACAATATCTGAGCCATCTCTGTAGGAGAAATCCCTTTGTAGTTTCTATACTTAGTTTCAGATATTTTAAATGGCTGACTTCCCCACTGAAGACAGATATCAATGATATTATGTCGACTGCGAAAGTTCGCCGGCATGTTGTGTGCCTCCAATATTGTATCGTTTTCATCGACAAGAATCTGGTCTATCCAGGTATGAGACGTGCGTGTGTGATGCGTCGCACCGTGCTGAGCCGTCTGTAGGGATAGTTCCGCCGCCAGTTTACGAACTGGTTTAGCATCATTGCCATTTTTAAGAATATCAGCATTGAAATCTCCCATAATAATTTTCCTGTTGTAGCCCGGGCAAAATTCGCGTAATTTGTCAAGTAAATCGGAGTCCTTAATGAATGCTACACCAGGTGGTCTATAAATAACCGAAACAAGCATGGGGTCAGAGTTCTTGCTCTTTATGGAACAGAAAAAGTATTCAGGTATACCAAGCTTACCTCTCATATTGGTATTCGATGATGAAAATGTTTCGACAGAACCTCTAGAAATCGTCCACTCAGACGTGAGTGGATCTATGCGAACGGAATCCATTGGCGGCGCACGGTACTTCGTTACTTTTATCGACGATTACAGTCGATGGTGCGAAGTTTACTTCATGCACAGTGAGGACGAAGTAGCTAACAAATTCACAGCATTTAAGAATATGGCAGAGACGCTGACGAGACGCAAAATCAAGGCACTACAGTCAGACAACGGCCGCGAGTACTGTAACCAGCATATGTACGACATAATCAAGAAGGCTGGCATCCGTCGACGGCTAACCGTGCCACACACTGCGCCGCAGAACGGAGTCACGGAGCGTAAAAAGCGCCCTCCAGTAGAGTCCGCACGCTGCTTAATGCTGGAATCTGGTGTGTCCGCCGGTTTTTGGGCCGAACCAATCACCACCGCCAATTACATACGCAACCGACTTACTACGAATAGTCTACTCTCCGGCACTCCACACGAGAGATAGATTGGAAAGCTACCGGATATCTCGCCAATGCGGATATTCGGCACAAAGGTGAGCATCAAGGACAAAAATCCAGGAAAAGGAAAATTCGATCCGAAGGGAGAAAATGGAATCTTCGTGGGCTACGACGAACATGCCAAGGCCTATCGAGTCTGGATACCTGCTATGAAAAAAGTGCTTGTTTCGAGAGACGTACGATTCCTTGATCGCTTCGAGTCTAAGAACGAGTACGAGGACTTCACTCTCCCAGCGCAAGATTTTTTTGAGGAGACTACAGCGGTCGAAGTCCCGAAACGCGCAGAGCGAGGCACCTGCGTACTAGTGCACATAGACGATATCTCAATTGCGTCTCACGATTCAAAAAGGATCGCCGAAATCAAACGCAAACTCGCCGACCACTTCACAGTTAAGGATCTAGGTTAGATGAATTATTATCTGGGGATGGAAATCACCCAGAGTGGCCACATTAAGGACGTTTTGATAAAATTTAATATGAGCGACAGCAAGTCCACGAATACGCCACTAGCCCACGATGCCAAGTTGAAACTCCCTGAAAACTCTAATGATAAAAGCTCATTCCCCTACAGAGAGCTTTTGGGCGCCCTGATGTACATCGCCATTGGAACGTATCCGGATATTGCCTATACCGTGAACGCACCAAGTCAATTTAACACATGTCACGATAACAGCCACTGGCAAGCGGCTAAGCGTGTACTGCGTTACCTTAAAGGCTCCTTGAACAAACGGTTAATGTTCGTACCTGACGGCAACGGATTACTCGGGTACGCCGATGCTGATTGGGGAAGCAACATTATCGACCGAAAATCCTTTTCGGGCTCCGCTTTCACGCTGTCCGGAGTAGCGATTTCTTGGGGATCGCGAAAGCAAAGATCCGTGGCTTTATCGTCTACCGAAGCCGAATATATGAGCATTACTAAAGCAGCAAATGAGGTTATCTATCTCATGTCATACCTCAAGGAGCAGGGGTGTAAAAGGATCGTCAATACTATCATCTTCAATGAAAATCAATCAGCTGGAAAACTCGCTTGCAACCCAATCTTCCACTCAGGCACCACTTCATCCGGAACGCTCTTGATGAGTACCCTATAAAGCTTCAGTATCTTCCTACCGAGATTATCGCCGGCGTTCTGACCAGGCCCTTTTGATTGCGGGGGTGTGTTAATAATCAATAAAAACTCTATAATCATTCTCTTCTTTACTGTACATAGATGTCGCGCTTTACAACTACCTCATGTACTTTTACCTACACAGGCAGTCTAATTGTAAGCCTCGTGGACGCAACAAGTTTCAATAAACGTCTCGATTATTTTAACATTAGTTGTTTGTTTCGTCATTTTGTGTAATCCCTTACATGTTTCAACATAAAATAATATAGAACAAATTTCCATAGGTCCGCTTTGCCCCGATCTCCTCTAATATTTATTCACAGAAAGTTTGTGAAATCTCGACTGATTTCGATAATAACACGAAAAAGGGGTTATACGACTATGTTATCTGTAAATTTAAATCTATTAGTTTATAAGGTTTCTAAAACGTATTTTTTACGTGTTTTAATATGTAATACAATTATGTATTAAAACTACGTAATTATTTTCAGCCGGGATGCGCGCGTCGTCTGTACTCAAGTGAGGAATTAAGAGTCACACGAAAATTAGTTTAGTGATCGAAATTTTAATACTACGTTGTATAACTAGAGTACAATTTACTCGAGATTATTGATTTGAAGAAGTAATCATAGAAATAATTAGAATAATAATATTACAACAAACCATTTGATTCGAATTCTTTAGAATGTTTTTTGAACTACTCACAATCTACAGTTATAAAAGTAAAAGAGATAAATCATAGTTATAAATAAATAATAATTAGTAGACGTAATTATTTAAAATTGTGTAGACCTTTTATAAGATATGTAAAAGCGTAAGGACATACGTAGGCACGGGCGCCCGGTCGCTCGGTGCTATGCTCCGGCTTTGGCGCAGTCTCGCATATTCACGGCAATGTTTAAACAATCGTATCTTTTATTTGGATGGAGTGCACTAAAATGTTTTTGCACAGATGATTAGTATATACTTTACAGAGTAAAAACTTTCAAAAAAAATTTTATAACACAAGGAGAAATTAGTTAAATTGTCAATTGTTTATTGCAAAATTAATTATTTATTGATAAATTAAATTTTTTTAATATGAATAATATTCTTTTCGATTCTGCTACTGTTTGAGAACTCACCATTAAAATTTTGTTAATTTTTAATAATTATTTACGGAAATATAGAAATTTTGAAAAAAAGTAGGTCAAAAATTCATTTGTTTATAACTTTTTGAAAAATTGAAATTCAAAAAAAGTAATTTAGGAGATTCTTTTTCACATACAAACCTTCAAAGATCTACCAAAACATATGTGAAATTCTACTAGTCAATTTTTAGTGGCCCGTTTCAGAAAGTTTGACTTATGGAAATTTCTTTTTGGCCTATTTCGAAACTTTCCATATGGAAATCCATATAGTTATCCGTGTAATTTTCCATCTTAATTTTTAGTGAAACATGGAAATCCATGTGGATTTCCATTCGGAGATTTCTTTTTACATTCTAGACCTAAAATAAAGTCAACGTAGTTCAAAGTGGATTTCTATATAGTATTCCGTTAGGATTAATATTTAGACGGTAGATCATATGTCTAAAATTTATATGGAAGTCACCTAAAGAAATTACATGAAAAACCATATGGATTTCCATATGAAAATTTCGAAAGAGACCAAAAAGAATTCTCCAAATGGAACGCAACACGGATTTCCATGTTTCACTAAAAATTAAGATGAGAAATCACATGGAAAACTATATTGATTTTCATACCCCGTTGAAAATATCCCCCTGGAATACCAGCTAGAATTCCAGGTAGATCTGAGATTCCAGTTGGGTGTATTTGAGGGTTCATACCACTTTACACGCTTAAAATTTAAGCTATATTTATGAATTTTATTTCATAGTTTCTATAACAGATATCGATGTGAATCTTCTTAGGTTTAATAATGTCACTCTTAAAGTATATGAAACAATTTTTTTTTAATTTTACATTGTTTATTTATGTACATTGTAACTGTAACAACCGTTAAGCGTCTCTAAAAAGCAGATGTTGATGGCGTGCATGATTTTAAAGCGAGAAATCATCGGAAATACAAAATTCAAAAAATTTAGATTCAGTAGTACTGTAGCTATCGCCGGAACTAGGATAATTAAGTTCTATGCAAAAATAACAAAATGCTGGCTGATCAAAAAAAGTGTTTTTTTTACTTCTTTTTTCGGTTAATAAATGTAGTTAAAATTGAAATCTTAACGTAATCCTACTTCGGGCGATAGCCATACATGTGACAAAGATGTGGTAAAAATTTGGAACTGATTGGTTGAATATTTTTTGAGAAACCGTGCGCGTCAATCGTAAAAAGTGGTTTTGAGAAAAACGCTTTTAAAGTTTAAAGCCACGATCCAACGCTGTTGAGTGCGCCAAACTAAAATCGACAAAACAACACTTGCAGTGATCAAACTGTTTTGAAATTTTTATACAGCATTTAAAAAAAATATCGATTTTTTGGAAGTGATAAAGTGGTATGAACCCTTAAAATACACAGACACCCAAAAAAAGTGGTCTTACCAGGGACTAGACCTATCTATTTTTATGTATTTTGATGCGCTGAATCTGAATCCGGGCTCGGAATTACTCCAACACCCTCCATTTTTTTTAACCCACAAAAAACCATCCCTAAATGTCTAAAATTGCAGTAGGAGTGGTATGAGCATAAGGTGAAAAAGTGGAGACTTTCTAAAAATGACTATAAGCCTTGACTGATGTGTATTTCGAGGCGCTAAATCCGAATCCGAGCTCAGAACTACTCTATCACCCTTCATTTTTTTCAAACCACAAAAAACCACCTCTGAATTCTCACGGTCAGGCGTGCCGACGTCGGCGATAGCAAAGTAATTAAATACTTTATTATCTAAGACAAGAGATGGCGCCTCGATACAGAATTAGAGTTTTATCGAGAGTATGATTAACAAGTCTAGGGAGAGAACCTGGCAGACTTGTTGTTGTCAGTCGACGGTTGACGTGAAACGCGCGCGAAATGTCGGCTTCGCGAAAATGCGGAAATGCAACGCGCTGTTGTTAGTTATTGTGTCGCTGATCGAACCTCAGAGAGTACTTGCGAAATGCTCTGAGGTTGAAAGTGTAATTCGCGTAGCGTAACTTCGCGTTCTCGTAGTGTGAAGGACACGACGAATAACAAGAACATACGGCAGGCTTGTTTCACCTGTCGTATGATTTATCGCTCGTATTTTCGATCAAGTGTGCCCGTCATCCTGCCTTTGTAGAGGACAGTTGAGAAAGCTATGTTTACGACAAAGCCGAATTTTTACAAAGGTAAGCGTGCACGCATTTATCGCGCCGCGAGTTAGTTTTGCGTAACCGTTGTTCAGGCTCGTCGATACCTGGACAACGGCATCCGTTAGGCATTATCGCGCAGAGAGATTGAGTGTAGAAAGAGTGCAGGTTCTGAGCATAAGTTCATTAAAAACTTATATAGAACATGTATCGAAAGAGTTATTTGAATTCAGCTTGTTGGCGAATTTTTACATAGGTAAGCGTGCACGCATTTATCGCGCCGCGAGTTAGTTTTGCGTAACCGTTGTTCAGGCTCGTCGATACCTGGACAACGGCATCCGTTAGGCATTATCGCGCAGAGAGATTGAGTGTAGAAAGAGTGCAGGTTCTGAGCATAAGTTCATTAAAAACTTATATAGAACATGTATCGAAAGAGTTATTTGAATTCAGCTTGTTGGCGGTTTATAAACAGCAAGTGCGCGCAGCGAATGCGCAGATGAGTAGACGACTAAATATCGCTGAGCCTGCCCTCTCTTTCACTCAAGTGTGTGTGTGTCGCGCAACGAGCACGACTATCTCTCAATACACTTGCCGTATGTAGTGCGTGTAATACGGCAAGTGAGCGAGGTAGAAAATCATGTACGTACGGCGTATATTACCTCACGTACATGACGAATAATAGAGCAAATGATGTATTGTGCATCATTAATTAGAATTGACCAATATTGTATTTTATCTTTTTAACTTATTAAACCTAACCTATCTTTATTTATATTTAATTTGATGAGTTGTAATTTCGCACTCCAATCATTGCTCTTTCCCCGCCGCCTCCGCGGTCGTTGCACTAGGGAAAATAGTGCATCGTGGTGAACTGAGCAGCCGGCACACGAAACCAGTGACCAAAGGTGAGTTCGAGTCACTGGTAAGAAATAAAAGCGCGAGATACCTTCTCGCGTGTTGCACGACACCAGATTAAGTCCGTAATTGCACGACGTTGTAGCGTCTGCGACTTAATCTGGCCTCAGGGCCAATGAATGCTGAATAGAAAGGCCCGGGTTCGAATCACCAAATTGCATGGATGAAAGCATTTGGTGACTAAAAACTACCTCGTGACAGAATGTAAAAATTCGTGCTACTGAATAGAATATAAACATTAGATAAAAAATGATACTATTATTTCTTCCTTTTATAACAAACCCTTTTATCTTCAAAGGACCTATGAAGTGGATTTCACTTTCTTTTCTGACCCCTGGGTTTTGTTTCTCTTTTAAGCATTCAACAAAAATCTGCCATCCCATCTCCCTTGGTATCGACACTCCATTTCCTTAGTATCTTAGTGAAACTGTTCACCTTGTTCTTCGCCGTAATCTCCAAGATTTTTTGGAAAGTAGTCAAGTTGCGAGTTCTGGAAATGCAATTTCAAGTTCATTAAACAACCTGACTTTTTGTAATTTTTCACCATTTCCTCAACTATATTGTTGTAATCATCACTATTCTGATTTCCCAAGAAATTCTGAGCAACTTTCTTAAAACTTAGCCATGCTGCTTTTTCATCGTCAGTCATTTTCGTAATAAAATTGTCATCGTTGAACATAGTGCGGATTTGAGGACCATCAAAAATACCTTCTTTCAGTTTAGCATCGCTTATTTCTCGAAATTTCTCTTCTAAATACTCAAAGCACTCACAATCTTTGTCCAAAGCTTTGACATACTGTTTTATGAGACCAAGTTTTATGTGGAGAGGTGGAAGACGAATAATGTTTTCCGTCTCTGGATTAAAATCGGTTCTTATTGGCCATTCTTTCTCGGTATAGTGTCTATCTCTAGCTCTACTATCCCAACATACTTTCGAGTTATGTTCTGAGTACTTTATTTTCTCCAAAACTATTTGTAAATTCTCGTATATTTCTTTCAGCTTTGTTCAGTCAGCTATTGGAATCGGTCCATACGTGTTTCCATTGTGAAGAAGAACAGCTTTTAGGCTACGCTTTGAAGAGTCAATGAAGAGTCTCCACTCTTCATCTTTGTAACTATTAGGTTATAATTCGTTTATCAATCCTTTCAAGTCTGTACAGTAGGTCAATGTAATTTCCGTATCTTGAACGTAGTATTTTCGAAAATCTTTTTCTCTGTTTTCTATAAAAAGATTTTTTCGTCAACAAGTTGTTCTTTTTCAATACTGCAGCAAGATACTCAGCTCCATCTTTTGATAATCCTAAATCGCGTACGAGATCAGGTGGATATTTTCAACGCAGATGAATGAAAATCAATATGGTTTTCCTTGTGATTTCTCATCTTAATTTTTAGTGAAACATGGAAATCCATTGGGAGATTTCTTTTTGGTCTCTTTCGAAATTTTCATATGGAAATCCATATGGAATCCATATGGATATTTTCAACTGAGGGTATCATACTTACGTTTTAAAACTCTCTCAGAGTGATTTACTTTTTTTTGTTTAAAAAAATTCGATATCTTTGTTCATTTCTTGCCTAACAAAACCAAATAAAAATTCTCTGTGTCCATGACAGAGAACGAAAATGGTGTCAGAAGTGGGATTCGATTCAGACCCGGACTAAAAGTTGTTGTTTTAACCAGAATAACTCACATTAGATTTTGAATGAAAATATTATTGGCTTTATATGTTCTTTTGAGTAAAGAAATCAAAACAAAAATTGGAAAATGAAGAAGAAAATTTTGTCGTGGATTTCTTTAGTCGGAAGGAAAATTTTTTTTATTTTTACCAAAATTTTACTTGCTATCTTGCTCACATTTGAAAATCAAAGTCAGGCGCCCTTAAATAGAAAAATTTATGATAAAAATAGATTGCATGTAAAGTGCAATCTTTCTACAAAAAGGTGTTAACGACACAATCTACGGATCGCGAATAAATTGCAATCTAGATTGGTGGTATATTCAAGGGATAGGTAGTTAAAAGTTACAGACAGAAATCTTAAAAATACATATATTATGGTGTTGTGATACCCACGCTACTACTCAATTCTGGGTTCCCGTTTTTCTCATTTAATTTTGAATTTTAAGAAAAACGGGAACTCAGAATTGAGTAATAGCGTGGGTGTCACATCAGCTTAACAGAAAGTAACATAAAAAAACCGCTGCCAATTCATTGGCACTTAGCTCCCTCAAACTTTATTTAATTATGGCTTTAATTAATTTTTACTTCCAATATTTAAAATTTTATACTTTATTTTCTAAATCTCTGGAACTTTTAACCACATGTAGCCTTCAATTAGTGTAATAACTGGTTAACATTTCAAGTCGATAAATAAAATAATTTTCGAGATATTAATTTTGAAATATAAAAAAGTTTTCATTAATAACAAATGATAGAGTGAGGATATTTTAAATTTAAAAAAAAGAAAATATAGGTAATTTAAATACCTTTCAAGAAAATTTTATTATATTATGTAAAAATATCTCTAAGATATAAAAAATTTAAAAAAACTAAAATAACGTAAAACTTTACAACTTTATCGAATAATAATCCATTATTAGAATAATTAGAAAATCGTAGTACAGAAATTGGAAAGGATCCATA
>JAWWEQ010050014.1:0-12376 GCA_035583055.1 Torymus tubicola
GTTTTGCTATTTTTGCATAATTTTTTATAAATTTTCTATAATAACCTGTTAATCCTAAGTATGATTTCACTTCCTTTCGTTTTTTAAGGATTGGATATTTCACAACCGCGTCAATTTTGTCAGGATTCGGTTTAATTCCATTGGGCGTTATTACATGTCCTAAGAAAAGGCACTTCTTTTCTCAGAAATTCGCTTTTATCGATTTGTATTTTTAGGCTGTAATTTCTGAGTTCCTCGAATATAAGTTGGCGATGTTGTAGATACTCTTGTAAAGATTTTGAGGAAATTACTATATCATCCATATATACGAAAAAAATTTTGTGTAAGTATTTTATTATGACTTTATCCAGAAGTGTTGAAAAGTTGTTGGAGCGTTTTTTAATCCAAAAGGCATTCTGGGGTATTCGTAATGTCCGTTTTCAACCGTAAAGGCCGTTTTTTCTATTGAATCCTTGTCTACAGGTATTTGCTGAAATCCTTGTGCTAAATCTAGCGTCGTGTAGTATGAGCATTTGCCTAAATTTTATAAAATGTCGTCCAGTCTTGGTAACGGATACTTATCTTCGATAGTTTTGTCATTTAATTTACGGTAATCTATGACCATCCTTCATTTCTTCTTACCACTTGCATCTGCTATTTAGGCATAATCCAAACGGGTGATGAGTATGGCAAATTACTAGGTCGTATGATTTCATAGTTTATTAATTTTCGGACTTGTTTTTCTATTTCTCCTTTTAAATAATATTGATACTTGAAACTTTTAACGTAAATTGGGTGTTCATCTTTCGTTCTAATGTTATGGGTGACTGCAGTTTTTGCTGATAATTTTTCGTTCTCGTTATAAAAGCAATCCTTGTATTTATAACAGAGTGATATTATTTTATTCTTTTCTTGTTTGTTCGTATAGGCAACATTATTCCTTGGTGGTAATCCACTTTATCTGTTTTGCACTTGTCGGGTTTGTTTTTTAAATAATTTATTTCTAATTTGGGCGTACTAAAAATTTGGGTTTTATAGTTTATGTTTGCTTCTAAATTTTGCAAATCTTTGTGGCCAATTAGGCAATCATAAATTGAATGCCATTCTGCCAGGAGAAATTTTATAGGAGTGTCGTCGCCTAATTCATACAAAGCGGGAATGGTAAGTGCATGTGTACCCCTTGTTAGGAGCTGAAAATACTGCGAGAGGTCATCAGTTTGCATGCCTGAATAACTGCAAAAATATTTTGAAATTCCAGGAATGTTTGTAGAAAATGCGACAAAAGTTCAGTACCTTTTTCGTAAATGGGGATAGCGTCACGCCATATAGCTAATCTAATTTTAAACTGTTCTAATGTAACTTCTGCCATTTTGCCTTTTTGTTTGCTTTACCAGAATGATTGGCGCGCTACTACTATTCCTGTATTCGCTTTAAAATTGTTTTAATTTGATCAATTATCACAACGCCTTTTATAATAATGATTTTTATTTTGTTAGTCAAAAAATTCAAAAGGGCCATTAATAAAATAATTTGAAATTCGTAGTACAAAAATAGGAATAATATAGTACACGAGATACAGAAGATCGTGGAAATTAGAAAAGAAGACCGTGAAGAAGGCTCTAGCAAGGGTGCAGTGTGTATTATTTAAAATTTGTGTATTGTATTTATTCAATATAATACATTGACTCTAAAGTTAAATACATACTAAAATAAATAATATAAACATGTATAAACTTATTTTTTACCCGTCACACGAAGAGAGCGATGCTTAATTAAGGCATGACACAGTGAACCGATAATTAATTGAAATTAAGAATTAATAGATTTATGATGTATAATATTATTAATAACATTTCAGCATTCCTATATTGACTCTTTTATTGGGACTATAACGTATCATTTAAATATATTAAAATTCAAAATATCTATCACATATTTTTGCTAATTTAAATACTAAAAATACGCGGACCATAAAAAACTATTACTTATCGATAATCAATTGCTTTACGTTGAATGCTTTGTAGCAATGTACAGGTAGTAATTATCAATAATCATGACGTAGAATTTTACAACTTTATAGAATAATAATTCATTATTAGAATAATTAGAAAATCGTAGTAGAAAAGTTCGAAGCGGTCGAGATAGAGGAAAGCATGGAAATTAGAAAAGAAGGCAGTGGAGAGGGCTCTAGCACGGGTGCAGTGTGCACTATTTATAATGAATGTATTTTATTTATTCAGTGTAACATTTTAACTACAATACATAAACTTATTTTTGGACAATTATATGTTCGTTTATAATACGGATATTACAAACATCAATGTCAATGATGCATTTACTATTACATAATAGATTATTATTACCTCCCGAAAGACCCAGCTCCATCTGAGCAGAGCTGCTCTGCGGCCGGCCTTATATACCCGCCAATACCCGCGAAAATCTTATAATCACGCATCTGCGCATCTCTCTCTCTCTCTCTATCACTCGCCCTCCCCCTTCCCCTCTATCTCTATCATTCTTCTATCTAAGAGGCATCTTATCTATCGAAAGGCCCAGCTCCATCTGAGCCTAACTGCTCTGCGGCCGGCCTTATATACCAACCATCACCCGCCGAAACCTGGCAATGACTCTGTCCCGTTCTCTTTCTCCCCCCCCCCCCCTCTCTCACCCAGAACTGGAGGCATCTTACCTGCTGGAGAGCCGGGCTCTAAATGAGCCAGGACGCTCTGCGGCCGACCTTATATAGCCCCCAAGGCTATGCAACCATGCGTCTGCGCACGCCTTCTCTGCCTCTCTCTCTCTCTCTCTCCCCTAAAAAGCTCTTCTCGGATCGCTTCGTGTAAAGTCAATCGTATTCAAGGATAGTGTTAGAGGGAATATAAAAAAATTTCAATGACTTACTTTGATGATTCCTGGCGAATCTCTGTTCACAGTGGGGTCCAATCTAGCCGTGTGAATACTGCGATAGAAGGGTTAAAACACCAGTACCACACTATAGTCAGATTATAAACGTAAGAATCAATCGACTACAACTCACTATTCGTGCAACAGATCGCGGATCCGTACTTCTTCAGCCGAATTTTCATTTGTACCCAGCGGCAGATATCAGGGCGCCCTTTTATATTTATATGAAATAAATAATATAAATCTGTATAATACTGTTTTCAGTGAACTACTGAAGTTTTTACATATACTTGTATGTGCAAATCTCACAAACGCTGCGAAAAACTTCGAAAAATGGATCCAAAATTTTTTTTTCGACGACAACTTCCAAATTAGGTTTCTCTTGTTGGTTAGGGTGTCTAGAAAAAATATCTGTTATTGCACAAAGTCCATCAATGGGTATCATTTTTCTGGGACCAATAATCAATTGTTTAAAAATGATTAAAAATAGCTCTAGTTTAGATAATGTAGTAGAGCTATCACCCTCATTGGTTACGGTTAGGAAATGTTGATAAGATACTGACGAAACGTCGCAAGCAATATACATAGGTGTTTTATTAATTTCACCTTGTCGGAAATGGCCCTCTCCATTGTACCTTATCAACATTTCCTAGCTCTAGTCTAGTTCTAAATCATTCCACCAAAAACGACTTAATAAAAGAGTGAGTACTGGAATTGTGAATTCAATTTCTCGTCTTTACTGACTGTATGATAGTTTTTCCAACAGTCTTACAAAGAATTTAAATCATGATAAAAGAGTGATATTTCAATCATTAAAATTAATTGAAAGAATAAGCAACTTAAGTTTAAGAAAGCAACAACGGGCAATAAATTGGTAGCGGTTTTTATTAAAGTAGGCTATAATTTTTATAGTTTTGGTATTTTTATTAATAATTGTAAATTATTTACACACATATATATATATATATATATATATGTAAGATATTACAAATTGGATTTAGTCGTTTTCCATTCTTTTTCTTACATTTTTATTTCCAAATTTTCTTCTTTTAAATAAGACTGTCGGTCCTTCATCATCACTATTTTCAGTAGAAATATGTGTTACAATCTTTTCTTTAAAGATTTTTTGAACTGATGGTGCTTCAAAACTAATTGAAGACACAACGGTTGCTGGTGGTAATTGTAAATCTATTTGCGGCGCTTCACTAAGAAAAAATACAATAAATAAGTATATAATCTAGTCATGATTTAATAATATAAAAATGTATTTAAAATTATTTGTTTTATAAGGTACTTTATATTATTTTTTTTACAAGCAGTGGGGCAAATACATGAATAAAATTTACTTCATACGCTTGTCTTGAATATTAAAAGAAAATAAAAATTAAGTTTGTAAAGCTGTCGTTAATGTGTTAGGGAGTACCTTCCTTTAAAAGTTCTAGTACGATAATTTCAAAAATAAACCTAAAAAATTATCGGTATATAGCTTTTTTCAAAGATTATATAGGTTTCGACAACATGACATCGGGAGCACCCGCAAGTTAAAGTAGGAGCGGTAGTGCATATACTATATGAAAATGTTTTTCACTCCAACGAAATAGCCAATAAATATAACTCAAAAAGTCCAGTGGAAGATATTAGTTAGATAATAATAATATGCTAGGACCATCCCAGTGTAGATTTAACCTCAAACTTGCCATATGGTGCACAAAGTAGTAAATCAAAACTACTCATAGCGCAAATGAAACTGGTAAAAGAGGACCAAATAAAAAAAGAAATCATCAGCTAAATTTGTCTTGAAAAAGAAAAGGGCCTCAATGGAACTGTATTTGAAGATAACAGTGAAATGGGATCTCTTAAATTTGATAATCAAATGTTAAAAAAACTACACAGCGAATTACAAGACAAGAACAAAATTTTAAATGAACTGTTCACCAAAGAAAAACAGTGCAACAGCAGCAATATCGAAACAATATATAACAATATCAAGACGTTCGCAAAAATTATAGCGAATAATAAGTCAACTGTCATTATAAATTGTAAGAATGAAGAGAATATAAATCCATTTGTGATTACACTACGAGAAAAATTATCAAACTTTAAAATAGAAAAAGAACAAATAAAACACCAAAACTAGGAATAATAAAAATAGATTATGAAGAAGACCAAGGAAATAGTACTAGACGTTAATCAAAGAAATTTCAGCACCATGGAAGACAAGTGCAAAGCACTTTACGTATTCAGGAAAGAAAATACAAATAGGAAAAGTCTAATAAATGAGGTATAATCTAGTATATATAAACACATAAAAGATAAAAAGAGCAGCATATTTTTTGGACATCAAAGCTGCAGAGTTCTCGACATAACTAACAAATAGCCGTCTAATAAATGTGCAAGATTTGTCGACAATAACAAATAGATCTAAAATCAAACAACGTGTAATAAGTGTATCGACGTCCATTTATCTTTAAAGTGTAATTAAAAAACCAACAAATGTCTAAACTGTGGTTGTAGCAACTCGAACTTTAAATACACAATACAACACAAATCATAGTGTAATTGACACTGAACTATGTAAAATAATAAAAGCCAAAATAAAGAAATAATAGAAATAACTAATTATCCGACATCTCCTATTTTCCCGAGGTATTTCCGCAAAGTAAAAAGTCAACATTCCTAACGGAAGCCAATGATAAGGAGAGCAAGATTCGGAGGTACTGACGCGACAAGTTTGCAACTTGCGCAAAATAGGAAGTCATTTACACCACTAAACCTCAACGCTGTTACACCCACACCAACAAACCAAAATGGATAGTAGTATTCATTTAATTATTGATATACAAAATGACAGATTATAAAGAACGCAATTGCAATGATAGTTGTGAACGAAACTGATGCAAAGCTTTCGAAAAGAAAGTTATTTTGAACGTTAATATAAGAGAGAACGCTAATATAAGAGGCTTAAATGATAATTTTAACAATCTACTTGTATCCAGTAAAACATATAAATTACAATAAGCTTAAAACAGTTGCTGACTCTATAAATTGCAGTGAATGATATACGTTTAAATAACCTTACAGATAAAATAAAAATATGTGTATGCAAAGCTGAATATACTAGAAACACTAACAAAACTGTCAACATGAGGAAAAAAAACAAAAGAAAAATAACTAAAGCTATTATTAACTGTTTCACACATGTGCTTTGTTTACCAACATACTACAAATCTCCGTCGTCGATTAGTACCGCAAGAGAACACAAACAGGGCGACGTTAAATAACATAAAAAAAACTATATGGTAGACAACACTTAAACATTTATTTTTGTGATATTGGCAAAATGCTAAGTGATAAAATAAGACCCTCAATAAACGAAGTAACTGAACTACTTAGAATGAATAGTAATAGTATATTCTTTGAGTCAGCAAACCACTTGGAAATGGAAAATATTAACTGTGACATGGAATTTAAAACTAGTAGAATAGAGAATATAAATGCCAAAACACTGCAAACACTGGCTACATATATAGTAGACCCACTCATAGAGCGGTCCTTGGCTAAGCTGGTTAAGGTGCATGTCTTAACTATTGGAAACTTGGTCGCTCAAAGGATCGGGGGTTCGATTCTCAGTGAAATCACGTTCGGATTTTTTTCTGAGTTTTTCATCTACGAGAAATGAACCCTGGACACCTATTGTTTCGGGCTGGATTGTTTCTTCAAATTTTTCTAAAGGAAAACTTTTAAGTTTTCCTTTGCCTCAAAGGCGTAAGCCTGAGCGAATATGAAACATTGGTAAGGGAGGATCGATAGAGGTAAAGTAACAAAGTAGATTATTTCTAAACTTAGTTGAATAATAACTTTATACAAGAAAACAAAAGTCAAATATTACTGCGCTAATTTTAAAAATTAATATATTTAGGAAATAAAATTGTATGATACTAATTCTAATTTAAAAATAATAGAATATGAAATTGCAATTGTTACAACTCTTTATACCAAACAAGTAATAATTAGGTATTCATTATAAAAGCCTTAATTGAGATTAAATTATTGTAATATTAATCCATAATTTTGGAAAAATTAGTTTTGACCGAAAAAAAGGAAAAGAACGTCTTTACATAGATCCAGACGATTATTATTTATATATATTATTCATAGGTATAAAGTATAATCTTTCATAAATTGCCATTTAAATTTAAATGCGATACAAAAAATTACTGATGCTAACAAATTATTTTTACTTGTTGAATCTCTACGATATTCAACAGTCTAAGGGGGGAAGTGTTACGTCCGTGAATTCTCCCATCAGTAATTTTTTGAACGGAGAATGATGCGAGTGCGAATTGCTACGACACAGCATTTCGTCCACGCGGCACCGCGACGAAGTGTATCATCGCGCAATATGACACACTTCTTCCCTAAATTCATTTTATACACACGCAGTAATTATACTTCCCAAGCACTTCTATTTAACGATAATCAAATATGACTATTTAAAGTTTCAAAATAAGATGATCTCGATCATTTTAAACCTAAATAATTATTGTAATAAATGAGGTGAAGTGCGCTGCCCTCGTCAGCCGCTCAGAAAATAGATCAGAGCTCCGTACCACTCCAGCCGACAATAGGAGTAGTGAATATTTTGTATCCGTACTAATTATATCTCTGTAGCATAAACATATATCATTTACAAATTAATTGAATATTTAGAAATTGTTATCTATAAAATTAACGGTCACTTTAGATAATCGTATTGTAACTTTGTTATCAAATAAAGTGTGGAAATCCTTGAATTGCAGTCTATTTATTTACAAGACCCTGCGTCCAGAAGGAAGGTAAACAAATATAATGTATATATCATTTCTAATATAAAACCAATCCAATCTATAAAAGTATACTCCCTAAACCAGGACTCAACAGTACAAGCCCATATCTTCCCTCTTCTCGATTACTGCACTGTTATGGTTAATCATGCCACGTATGAACAGAAATGCAGGCTACAAAGGTTGCAGAATTCATGTATCAGGTACATTTTTGGAGTAAGACAGAGAAATCATGTGTCTCCCCTAGGGTGCAGGCTTGACTGGTTGTGCAAAGACACAAGAAGGCAGTACATTACTGTCGTACTTTTATACAAAATTTTAAATTTCTCTTTACCGCTTATTTGCGCGAAATATTCCACAGGTTGACTTCTTTCCAAGCCATTGGTCTGGAGCTGTCGAATTCTTTCCGATGGTGCATAAAGTTAGCATTTATATAAGCATTTGTTAAACTTACTATCTTAGACTGACTTATACAAAGCTGTGATATTTTGTATATATTGTGTGTATTGACTCTCTGATTTACACTATATTGTGATATTACATATTAACTGACTATTCTAGTTTCTTTTATTTATTACTTATACTGTGATATCTTGAGAATACTCGTATTTCTAGATTAAACTGACTAAGCGAATGTGATAACGCTTTCTTTTGAACTCTAAATTTCTTAGCCATTGTATCTATTTTTTCTGTGTCATAACTCTAAGTATCTTCTTTAGCAAAGACCAAGAATAAAGCATTTCTTATTATTATTATTATTACCCACCACATACTGCTCGATAAACTAGACAATTACAGAATTATAGGGTACGCGTGTAGTCTAATTATGAGTTACTTAGGAAATAGACTTCAAAAAGTAAAATTAAATAGTATCATAAGTCGATATGAATCAGTCAGTATGGACGTTCCGCAAGGAACTATCTCAGGTCCTCTACTCTTTCTTCTATAGATCAATGATCTCTTACTCGAGATGCTTAAAGATACTACAGTTTCATACGCAGACGATACTGCGGCAGTTACTGTTCTCGCGTCCACAAGTTTCGATGAAACCTGTATAGTTCGAATAAAATTAATTTGCCATTCTCACCATATTTCCTACCTAATTTCTATACGCCCGGGAGATTTAATTAGATTATTTGAGCTCTACTCACAAGGGAGGTGCTCATATTGATTGTAAATTAAAATACCAAATAACAATGTTTGTTATGGAACAATTGACATTTGTTTACTATAATAAATACAAAAATTTTGTACCTGCAAAATAAAAAAAATTGTTATTACAAAATAAATGTACCAACAAAATGTACCTACAAAATAAAAAAAATTGTTATTTTACAAATAAATGTTGGGGATTTTGTATGGATTTTTCGTGATTTTCTACGATTTTTGTAATTTCGGCAACGTTTATGCAATGTTAATGAAACGTTGGGCATTTGTGGGAAACTGATATTAATAGGTAATCTAATTACCTACAAGAATCTGTTTCTAGGAATGTTTTTCAACAATTCTAAAATTGAATCAGCACTTTTTCCGATTTCTTCCCTTACCCAGCCCACTGTGCGTCGTGTCCAATGATTGTAAAACAGACGGCAGATCGGTGAATCCGTCGCCGGCGATGCTCAAGGAGCAGCTGTGATATACAAAGAAAACGTTTTCTTTCTTCTCTGAATCGCATCGACGCAGTTCGCCCTACACAAAAGTAAGACTTTTTTGAAGCAAGCTGGAAGTCGAACCGAACTAGCTGATTTTCTTTTATTTTCTTTTTCTCACTACTCCCGCCATAAACGCGACCTGTTCATCCGACTCGAGTTAACCACTCTCTATGTTTCGCATCTCTCATTCTCGCTCTTAATATGCACACACTCTTCGGGTATACATACACGCACGCATCTCGCCCGCAAACAGCACCGCCGCCATGCACCGCTACACCCTCCGTCTATACTTTAACAGTTACTGCAGCCAAAACTTGAAAATAAATCAATACTCAAATGACTGGAACATTGCACGAAATATCAACATGGCTAGCTCTCAACAAATTATCTTTAAAAACGAACAAAACTGTTTACAAAGAATTTGGTAAACCAGTGGATGGCAGTCCTAAAAACTTGAATATAAGCGTGCAAGGCACTAAAATCAATAGAGTTGATAGTAAAAAATGCTCAGGTACTTTTTTCGATAGTAATATGAGATGAAACGAGCTCATTGAATATGTATACAACAAAATTAAATACTTTTATTTTCTATAAACTTTAAAAAATTATGAGAATTAAAACCTTAAGCTTAGGATATAACGCCTTTTTTCACTGCATTATTTCATTTGGTATGATAGTTTAGAGAGGTGCGTATTCCACCAGTAAAAATTTTCTCACGAAACTTCAGATGAGATTACTCAAAATAGACAATAAAACCGAATTTGTAGTTGATACAAATCCGATGAACATAAATCAAATCTGTACTTATGAACAGCTGCTTTAACACTGCGA
The DNA here is from genome assembly GCA_035583055.1 of Torymus tubicola. Lineage (NCBI taxonomy): Eukaryota > Metazoa > Arthropoda > Insecta > Hymenoptera > Torymidae > Torymus > Torymus tubicola. Next base: position 10,190 of record JAWWEQ010050014.1, read on the forward strand.
AGTCTTAAAAACAGCTTTCATAAACTCTAATACCGTCACCAGGAAATAACGCATATCGATACCAAGAAGATACTTGATTATTAGCTAAAAAAACCATTATATTAGATTAATAACGCATTTTAATAACCGTTACGAACATGTCAACGTGCGCCTTAGCACACGTGGAGATGGGATGGCGTCATGCAGTTGTACTAAGCATCCCATCAAGGTCTGACACATGGTAAATCAGAATGAACGTCGCGGTTTTCGACGAATCTATGAAAATGACAAGGTTCCTCACTACAGGCAGCTCCTACTGAATAGTCTTTGAGACAACAACCACACGCTTGAGGATGTTGTAGCCAGGTCAAAGTGCAGTGATGAAGAGTTTAGCATCACCCCTGGTACCAAAAATGGTTTAACAGTTAATATTGCGCAGCCCCGGGGTTCTCTTTTCTGGTGGTCGGGCAGGTGAGCGTGATAACTAGCGCACGATATCGGGTGGTAGTGACACGCGTTGCTTGAGGCGGTGGTTCAAAAGTTTGCCCAGAGACCAGCGGGTCCCAGTCAGCCGAAGTTTGCATGCCTCTGATGGGAACCTCACGTGGGTCTTCGGTGCACTATGTTGGGATAAGGCATTTTGCGTAGCGGACACTCGCGCTAAGTCATTGCGGACAGTATTCACCTTCGCCATATACTCGGAGTCTAGTGCATCCTGGTTGGCCTCCAGCACTTCTACATGCACAACTAGGTCTTTAATTGCATTGGTGTTCTCTATGACGATACGCATGACCTCGTTTAGAGAGGCGACGTTTCGAGCAGACTGTCGAAAGAGGTCAGGAAAGTTAATGAAGTACGGCGGGGCATCACTGAAAGTCTGTATGGCTTCGCTATTTGTCGGTCGGTTGAGATGCGGTAGCATAGAAGTTACACCTGATGGCGAGAGCGAGAGGGGCAGAGTCGACCCTCAGTGATCCTTGAGTGCCGGTGCTGAGGAGGGGAGGGCATGGAGAGTGTCGATGATGGCCACTTTAGAGACGGACCTGCGTAGAGCGGGCGTGGCCAGGAGCTCCGAGTGAGTGAGGCACGAAGACGGTACGGTGGACGTGGCCCTGGGCGGGGCCGCCGGACGTTGCTTTTTGGTGTCACGAGAGGTGGTGCAAGCGCTTTCGCGTATTTTAACGCACGTGCTGCAGTACGCGGGCGATTCTGGAGCAGCGAGAGTGAGGCACCTTTCGTGGGAATGACGATGGCGGGTGGATCTAGAAGCCGGTGGAAGCGGATCGTCTCGCGACAGGTGAATCTTGGACGCTGGACTCTGCCGACCGCTCATGTCCAGACAAGATGAAAGAGAAAGAACTCGATGAGTACGTGAAAAGTACAAGAACACCAGGCGGGATAGCAATGACTATGGCAGGTGAGCTGCGACAACAGAAGTTGCGGTGAGTTGTACGAGTAACGCGCACAGCTTGTATGTTAGCAGCAGTCGATCAAACAGGCTACGGCACCCAGGCCAGCGAAACAGACGTACGCAGCAGCATCAACACGGCTACTGGTATGCGCAAGGCGGCGCACAGTGGGCTGAAATGAACCTCTTCTTTCAAAATAAAATATCTCAACCGAGAATTGACCGATATGGACGAATTTTTTTAATACAAGTAATAAAAAGCTTTAATTTGAGATTTGGATCATCAAAATCGGTCGGTTCTGTGCGGAGTTACGTGAATTTTAAAATGGCGAAAAATGACAAAAATGAGCGATTTTTTTCAAGTCCACGTAATTCTTCAAAGTTTTGTCATTTATCGCGATTTTAAAATTCACGTAACTTTGCACAGAATCGACCGATTTTGATGATCCACATCTCAAATTAAAGCTTTATTCTTCAGCTTTATTCGCTTTTTTGTGGAATTAGGTTTGGTCTCATGAATAGTTTGCTATTGGTTAATCATCAATGACTATTTTTCGTCAATTTTTCCCCTGTTAAAGTTTCATAAGAAAAATTGATTTCGTCGGCAAAAAAAGCTTGGCAACGGATAATGATTGTTCATTAGTTTTTTCATGTTTTGGAATCCCCAAAGAACCGAAAAAACTTGGTGTGGTTAGTGTGCCCTAAAATTTTTTTTCTTTCGTTTTCAACACCATTTTTGCGTCTGTTTTGAAGGAATTGCACATATAATTGCACATGAATATATAAGTATATATTATATA
>JAWWEQ010050015.1:0-12375 GCA_035583055.1 Torymus tubicola
AATTACTTCAAATCCTAAAGAAACTTAATTTCTCCGATAATGCCATCAAGTGGATTGAGTCATACCTATCAAACCGGTCCAAAGCCATTAAAATCTCTGAAAAGAATCTATCTTCGTGGAGATCCATTCAGCGAGGTGTTCCACAAGGATCAGTTCTTGGATCTCTCCTTTTTTCTATTTACACTATTTTTTCAGATTTACTCTTAGATTCTGTGGGTACAACATATTCGCGGACGACATCACGATTTTTAAGTTCTGCCATCCCAGAAATCTTAATGATGAAATCTAGAAGATTAATGAAGACATAGATAGAATAGTCAAATGGGCCAAACATACGAATAGGAACATCACCACCAACTTTAACCTAGGAAGGACATCTAGGATCAAAGTAGAAGGAGTTGAGGTGCCTTTTTCAGAATCATTTAAATATCTGGGGATTAACCATAACACCCAATTTATCCTGGAAATTGGAAGTCAGACAAAAATCTAGAAAAGTCTATGGGACTTTGCATCAGCTAAAAGCCACAAAACACATTCTTCTCAAGGGCATCCAAACAACTTTAATATCAACATTAATCTTTCCGATTATAGACTACTACAGCGCTACAATTTATGATCTAACTGGTGTTGAAGAAACAGTACTTCAGAAAACCTTCAACTCGTGTATAAGATTTGCCTGTGATTTAAAGTTAAGGGATCATATCGCACCTTATCTTGCCACTCTGAAATGGATGAAAATAAATTTAAGACGGAAATACTTTATGTTAACGCTTGATCAAAGTAGTAACGACCGCAGTGAAGTTGTGCGATTCGCTTTCTCCGGTTGGTCCGACCACAATCCAGCCGAATACGCTCTCCATAGCCGTCGGCTCGTCTGGCGACCGATGCCTGACGTTACCAGTGATGATAGGTCCGTAGACGTCAGCACCTAGAATGGCGTCGATGCGACCTGGCTTGGTGAACTCCGCGTCAGATAGTTGAGGGCCATCTAGGTGAGGCCAGTATTTTTCTCCACTTGCTCAGGCGGTGACAAGATACTTAGACTCGGCAAAATTAAAGCTGAGACGATCAAACAAAAGTCTTGTCGTTGTGGCGAGCGAAGTGTGACGATCGCTTGCATGTTCACCTCGCCCGTATGAGTTCCTTGTAGCCCTGACGTTGGAATTGACACACGCTGGCGGGAGACTCCGAAGGTCTGCGCTGCCCACTCGGAGATGAAGGACGACTCCGCTGCGTGGTCCAAGAGCGCCCGGACTACAACAGGTGTGCCTTTAAGTGCCTCTAGTCAGACGCGTGTTGTGGCCAACAATACCGCGCGTCGGGTAGTGGTTGTTGTCATCGTCACCGTGGGTAGTATTTGAATCGCCTCCGGCGCAGATGTGCCGTCTATTGATTGCGTCTGCGTCGAGGTAGAGTGCATGAGAGTGTGATGTTTTGGACGGCAGTCGCCAACTTGACACATCGGCGGAGACCTACAACGATTTGCGAAATGATTGACATGGAAACAATTTAAACAAGCCTTGAGTGACGTTACCTGTGCTAAAAGTTCACTCGCGAGAAGCGCTTTAATTTTTTGGCAAAAGAGCGGTGTTTGGCTCAGGTGGCAAGGTGCTTGCTTCCCAAAATAAACATTTCTTAGGGCTCACGTTTGATTCCCCGTCAGCGCAAATTTTTCGGAGAAATTATTTCAAAAATGTTTACCGGATTTTTTGATGGTGAGGAGCGAATCTGGTGCCTGGGGTTGGTGGCTGAAGCTCCCGTATGCACCTGATCGGTGGGTCGGATCGACTAAGTACAATGATTGCGCTGAGCGCATGAGTACCGAAAGATCGACTCCACTACGGGTTCGATCGGTAAGACTGGGATTAATTTCCCGTCAAGCCGGGTTTGAGTCCCAGATCTTCACCGATTGATACAAGCACCACTGTTTTACACATGTGCTTTGTTTACCAACACACCACAGACCTCCGTCGTCGATTAGTACCGTAAGGGAATAAAAACAGGGCGATGTTAAATAACATAAAAAAAAAATTTGGCAATAACTTAGAGTGTGTCCTTTTTGACAGAGCGGACAAATATACTTAGGATTTGAGGATGACTACGTGGTCGAGTGAAGTACTGTTGTCCTTTTATTGTTGCCCAGCGACTTGACAGGAGTGGATCCACCTTCCTTGGCCGATCCAGTTGGTTTAGTGTAAGTGACGGTCAGAACTTGGATGCGTGTGCCTAGAAATGTTAATAGTGGATCAAACTTGGCTGTGGTCTTGCGATCATTGAGCGATGATTGCCAGTGCATTTTTGTAGAAGGGTCGAGCTTCTGGGCCGTCAAAAACAAAAACCAGTCGCTCCACTGCGCCGCTGGGCGGTTAAGTGCTTCGAATGCTCGTCTTGATCGCTTTACCGTGGATGTGATATGTTTAAGATCAGTAGCTGAAGACTTGCTAGCTGGTTTGCATTCGATGATATTCTACATACAAGAATCACTATTTTTGACCCCAGAAATGGAAAGAGCAGAAAATTTGCGAGAGTACATATCTGAACGTAAATTTTTCTGCTCTTTCCATTTCTGAGGTCAAAGATAGCGATTTCCATTAAAAAAAAACCACTTTGACCTTGAAATAACCTTGAAAATCGCTTTCAAAGTCAAAGTCGTTGGTACCATTAGGTGGCTCCCTTTAAACCCCAAAACTTTTGTATTTATCATTTTTTGCTCCGAGTACATCTTCTGCCAATTTCTGGGGGTGGACGATTAAAATGGGACACCTTGTATATTTAAAAAGCAGCAAAATATCGTTTTCGTACACATCAGAAGGTCCTGCCAGGCCCCATCGTAACCAGCGTCGAACATGGGTGTGTTCTCGATCAAGTCGGCGGCTTCACCGCTAAGGTGAAGTTTCAAGCGTTACAACTTGAGAGTTTTAGGAATCTCTTGATATGAGTGGACTAAAAATTCAAAAAGGCCTTTAAAATTAAGCCAATTGAGCCAACCACCGTCGAAAATGGATAATTTCAGCCTCTCAAAATTAGCTAGTTTGGCATTCGAATTAGAATGGCCAGTACACGGTACCATGGCTGAAACTGCTAGATTAGCCGGCGCGACTTGAATTGTTGAATACGACCGAGGTTTTCGAAGAAATCGTCTTCAGTATTGGCAAAGACGTCAGTCGTGGCGTAAACAGACTTTTGGCCATTAGAAACGTTCATAATCATGCGATGAAGGGCTATAAATGACCTAAAATATTCATCCAATATAGACTTCTGGATAAATAGCCAGCTGTCAAGTTTGCTTCATCTTTTTTGGCCGTGTCGGTCCAGAAGTTCTTAATCCAGCCGACGAGCTCAGTCTGATCTCTCAATGCTTCCGCGAGGGTAGACATGATGCCCGGTTGACGAGTTTAGAGAAAGTAGTACAGGGAAAACATTAAATTCAACTTAATTCGTCAGTCAACTGACGATAAAATTTGATTTGTTCGGAAAAAATCGATAAAACCTTAAGAAAAAGACGAAAGCTTCGTCAAAATTTAACAAATTTCAGGGTTATTCGAAGAAAAGAAAAAATCAAAATTCGAGCGACAAAACTTTTCGCACTGACTGTACCGTAGAATGGTACGGGCAAAATGATAAGGAAGGAAAACTTGTTCTCGACTGTACCGAGCAAAGGTCAATCCTTGTGATACCGACTGTACCGGTGTCCGAAAGTACGGGGGACAAATTTTTAGTTTGGAGTGTACCTGGACAAAAGCTGGACTGGCTTTTGGTTTGGATTAGGTAGTCTTGAAAATAAACCAGTTTTTGTTATTATTTGGGCTGTACTGATAAAATGAATAAAAAGGAAATACCTTTTGACACCGACCGTAACGGTGTTGAAATTTATAAAATGATATTTTTAAGTCCGGCTGTACCGGGGCCAAATTTCCATCTAGCCTGTGTGATGGAAAATCATGAAAAGCGCGGAAAACCGTGGGTATTGATTGCCTAGATTTTCTACAACCATCTCGCCGCAAAGACGAAGTTTACGAGAGAAACTCTGCGATTCATCATTCCAGACTGGTTGGCGTGCTGGACAATCCACGTTGCTTCGTAGATTCTTGAAGGTGCGGGAGTTCCGTGGTCCAGGCGATCTACAGCTCGTCCCGATTTATCCGGCTCGATGGACCATGCACAAAATAGTAATGTTCCCAATGAAGTTCTGCGATTCGCTTTCTGTCGGGATTTTGACTGCCGGTTAGAAGTTCGGATTATAATAATCTAGACTCTTGCCTGTAATTTTTTTTTTCTAATGAGGTATGGCTAGATGATTTATGTAGAGATGGTTTAAGTGCTAAATTACGTGGTGTGACTACGAGCGTATTATACGTGGCTCGCGTGTTCAGGCAGCGGCACTCGTCTATGTTAGTGCGGTAGCGGTGCGAAAGAGTATGAGCGCGCATGTGGTTCGTATGCCTATCGTCAGTGCGCTCCATTGCGTAAGCACCCGCCGTCGCGCGACGCATCACGCGACGAAGGAATTTATACTTGTGTAATGCGAGAAAGTGAGAGCGCGATACATCACGCGACTTCCTCGCGCGGGGGGCACTGTAGCTGTTGTCGAATATGGTAGCAAAAATATAATGTGCGTAGCCAATTCGTAAACAACGCTCATTTACAAGATCCTACATACTAATTGTCCAGAATACTTAGCAGAGCAACTCACTTTTCGGTCTAACACGGCAACAAGAACCCTCAGAATGTGTCTTAATCATTGATATACCTTTCTGTAAGATTTCAGGAAAAATGCCTTTGCTGTGAAAGGCCCCAGAATTTGGAATGAGCTGCCTCTGGCAATTAGAATGGCACCTAACCATCGGTCATTTAAGAGAATGGTTTATCAGCATCTACTTTTTTTGAGGACTACAGTTGATGAGTCATGGATATACGGATGAATATTAAATCTTGTCTAAGGTGTTTCCCATGGTTTTTCCTTAGACCGCAATAGTGCGAATGCCGAGATTTCCAGCGATAAGCTACCATGATCGTCCAACTCTTGTCTTGATGAAAACAAGAAGATCATTTCTCTTATTGTTTGTGTTATTTTTAGTTTAAATGTAAATATTTTCTTTTGTTGATATTTAAGTGTTTGTAATCTGCACATACAACTGAACTATCAAATTGTTAAATACTATGCATTTCTTGTTAAGTCTGCGCTTAAGGGGATATTTCCTACAGCGTAAATAAAAGATATTACAAACAAACCAACAAACACTATGCCTCGTCAGACGCATCGGCACTGGCCTGAAAAGAGTCCATGTTAACGTAGTCGGGGTATTAGGCAGGCCGGTCGGCGCTAAAAAAGTACGCATCAGGGTGTTTCTACACCTCCCGTCCTAGACTACAGCGGATCGGTATTGTCCCTCCCACCTAAACTATACCCGCAGGAATTACGCGAAACATCAACAATCTCGAGCTCGCGGATCCAACGTTCAACAATCCAGGTCAAATCGACGCAGTTCTGGACGCTAACGTGTATAGTCACCTCCCCCTGGCTGATACTATGCGTCGTGGCCAAGTCACCGCGGAACAAACTTGTTGGATGGTGTATTATCGGAGCCATCGACTTAAAGGGCATGACACCTCGCACCTCTCGGCATGCTCCACCGTTCTCTAGCATGAGCACGTACTACAAGCAGCTACTCGAACTCGTTCAACGCTATGGAGGATGTGCCACCAATCGTCCGAGTCTCAACCTCAGACCTAGAGTGTAAAAATAGCCTCTCTCGCTGCTGCTCATCGACGCATGCAGAAGGATGCCGACTTTGGTCGGGCCTTCAGAGCGTTCATGAGAGACTACGAGGGAATGGGTTACATTCGGCCAGTATCAACTCACAACTCAGCTGCACAAGTGCTAAGGCACATTACATCTCACACCACGGAATCTGGCAGCACAATGGTGAAGGTTACAAAATCCATGTATATTTCAACGTTTCGAGACCAATGAACTCCGGCTACAGCCTCAACGATCAAACTTCAAAACCCCATCATCAAAGAGGTAATTTTATGGTGGTTGTTGAAGGCTGCATTTTGTTGCGACGTCAAAATGATGTTCCAACCAATTCTCGTAGACTCGGACCACGCTCACCTGCAACAGATCGTCGGGAGCGACTCACCCGATCGCCCTGCCACACACTACCTGCTCAATACAGTAACCTATGAAGAAGCAAGCGTACCTGACCTAGCGAACCCTACGTTGCTCTAACTCTGTGATGACGCAGGCCACCAGTATTCGCTAGCACTAAAGGCAATCAAGAGGCGAAAATACGAGGACGACATCCTGTGACATCGCCCCCGACCTTGCATGAGCAATGTGATCGACCCTGGCGATCAGTTGCCAGCATCGTGGCTACAGTTTACCACAGACGGTTCCGTAAACGAGCTGAGACTAGAGTGGGATCCCACTAGAGACCTCTTCAAATTCTTCCTGCGAGACTCGGGCAGCCAGCCTATTACTAAGAGAAACTCTCTCGCGGAACTTGCCAGCATATTGACCCAGCGGGCTGGCTCATACCCCTGACCGTCACGGCCAAGATATTCATAGAAGATCTATGGCGAGCAGGACTCGAGTGAGAGGAACATGTCTCTGATGCACTGAGCTAGAAATAGGCCACCTTTCACGCGAGTATGAGCGCCGTAGGCGACTTAACCATATTTCGATGGACCCATGATCTGCCCACCAGCCGATTATAACTCGTCGCTCTGGATTAAAAGGGAGCCATCTCAGCGTACGCTTCAAAAAGAAGTCAACTCTGCATCGGATTCAAAAAGGGGTCAACTCGGCATCCGCTTCAAAAAGGACAAAAATAACATATTATGTTGAAAATGTCGAAAATGTCGAAAATGATCTCGTTGAACTCATACTTGGAAAAGGTTCTCTTAATTCTATCCACTGTTTGATAGTGGTATGAGTTCAACGGGATCATTTAAATCATTTTCGACATTTTCGACATATAACATTTATTACGAACATTCGAGTCTTTTTTACTACAGAAAATACGTATTATGTTATTACATATTATATTATTACACATTATGTTATTACATATTATGTTATTACACATTATGTTATTACACATTATGTTATTACATATTATGTTATTACACATTATGTTATTACATATTATGTTATTACACATTATGTTATTACATATTATGTTATTACACATTAATGTAAATATATTCATCACAAAATATTAAATGTGAAAACTTATTTTGTATTTAAGAGAGGAAAAAAATTGGCCAGTTCATATATGAGTATCGTTTTACTTTTAGTCATTTTTTGTATACATCTATTTATCACAAAAGCTAATTTTTTTTAAACATGTAAATAATTTTTCTTAGCAAACCGGTGATTTATTTTTATAGATAAAAGCTCAAATATTTTTTTATATGCTATGGTACAAAGAAAAATTTTACATAAAATATACATACCATATTTTATAATTAATGTAGTCTATAAATATATTAATATGCGATTAATATGCGAAAGCATTCTCATCTAATTTTTTATCTCTGCTACATTTTCCCATTCAATGAGCCAACCTAAATTTCAAGAAATAAAATCGCATATGAGATGATTCCTTTTTGACGCGGTCGCCGAGTTGACCGCTTTTTGAAGCGGACGTAGAGTTGACCCCTTTTTGAGGCGGACGCCGAGTTGACTCCTTTTTGAAGCGGACGCCATGTTGACCCCTTTTTTAAGTGGACGCTGAGATGGCTCCCTTTTAATCCAGAGCGACGAACTACACGGATTCTCCGACGCGAGTCGCAGAGCCATGGCGGCCACAATTTACTGCTGCATCCCTGGAAAATCCACCGCACCAGTGACCACCAGTCTGTTATGGGCAAAGACAATAGCTTGCGCCGGTGCGAAGTCTCAAGGTGAATACATTAAGGTCAGCTCGCATAACTATACCTCAACTAGAGCTAAGAGCAGCCTGTCGGCCCGGCTGATAAACGCGACAGCAGCCAGTCTCAGGGTACCTTGATCAGATTGTCACGCGTAGAGTGATTCACAGATCGTAATCCACTGGCTACGGTCTGATGAGCCAACTGGACATGACTTCGTGGAGAACTACATCGTCCAGATTCACGAACTCTTTCGTAGCACCACTTGACGCCACGTTCCAGCGAGCGAAAACCCAACCGACGCTGGAACTCGGGGAATTGACATGCTGATACTCGCCAAATTCTAACTGTGATGGCAAGGACTACCATGGCTCAGCGTCCCCTCTCACGAGTGGCCTAGCTACGCCTTCAAAGGATCCAGCAATAGAATACTATCCACTCGACAAGTTCTCCAACTTGAACAGACTAATTCGCGACGTTGCACGATGCAGACGACTAGCCACACACCGGAGAATCGAGTCTCGCCACGACCGCTCGAATTATCGAAACCAGCGGAACTTGAGAAGGAGCTCCTTAACCTCACCCAGTTGAGTCAACTGAAGGACTTTGATAACGAAATATCCAGTCTACGCCAGACGTAGCCCATCAGAATCAATAGCCCACTTTGATCGTTCGCGTCATATATCGACGAATCAGGGATCCTTCGCGTCGGCGGGCGACTCTCGCAGTCCCTCCTGCCACTGGATCAAAGGCCATCATACTATATGGACGTAGCCACCTGGCCTATCTTATCATCTGGTGGGCCCACCTCACCAGTCTTCACGGAGATTTGAAGGCCACTTACTACCACGCCATTCAACGAGCCTGCATAGTCGACGGCCGAGAACGACTGAGGTAATTCATTCACCGATGCACAGTTTGCGCCAAAGAGATTGTCAGAATCTCCAGCGTGGACTACGCTAGACCTTTCTAAGTAACTCGTCGAACGCCGAGGCCCTCTTAATCAAATTTGAAGCGATAATGGCACATTTTGTGGCGCTAACTCCCGAGTTGCACCGTATATGAGAGAAGTCCTCCTAGATATTGCTTGGCACTTCATACCCCCTTCCTCGCCTCACTTTGGCAGCATATGGGAGGCCGGGGTCAGATTAGCCAAGCTCCATCTGCGACGGTTACTTGACCCACGGAAACTCATCTACGAAGAATTGGCAACGCTACTCATTGAGATCGAACGAGTACTAAACTGACGCCCACTTACCGGGTTCACTGGAGACTCAGACGACATTACAATCCTTACACCTGGCTACTTCCTCATCAGACTGACCCTTACCTCACTGCCAAAGGTACCGGACGCCAACGATTCTCTCGATCACACCATCCATTGGACACTTGTATGAGGACTCCGAGGCTATCTGTGGAACAAGTGCAATCGGGAGTATCTGAACACATTACAACAATGACACAAATGGACACAAGACCAGCAGAATCTGCATGTAGGAGACGTCGTCTTCATTGTGGACCCTCCCCTAGTCAAACCCAATAGACAATGGCGCTGGAAAGGCTGGTGAACGGATATATTAAGGAAGGACCTCTGAAGCTGTGGCTGCTTTAGGAGGAACAACATGCGTATCGCACAGGTAGAAACAGGACTCCTTTCGGTGGTTGACTACGTGGAAAAACAACTCGAGCATAAATGAGTCTGCATTGAAGCTTTACTGGACGTTCAAGGAACGTTCAATCAGACCTCCAGAGAAGCGATCGAGGAAGACGTAGCAGAGCATGCAATTCCCAAGGGCATCATTGATTGGACCATGAGTTCTTTGGAGGACAGGGAATTAACGACCTCTTGGCTGGGACACTCAATAGACGGACAGGTTTGCAAAGGTTGCTCTCAAGAAAGAAGTTTGTCCCCCCTTTTGTGAAACCTGATAATGGACAGTCTACTACGAGTGCTAAACGGGATGGGAGGCAAGGCGGTAGGATGTGCGGATGATATAGCTATCCTAGCGAGAGCTGCTTTCGATGAAGTACTTAGGGACCTGATTCAAGAAGCTTTCAGGATAACAGAAACGTAGTGTGGCAGCAGGATACTGCGAATCCAAGGTGTTAAAACGGTAGCCAACGGTTCACGAGGTGCTACAATACTAGAGCACTAAGGATGATGTGGGTGGATAAGTTTGAGATGCCTTTAGCGGAGGAAACCAAATACCTGGAAATTATCCTTGATAGAGATCCATCATCAAGACGTTACCAACACTCACCGCGTGGAGGTTGACGATGTTGAGTTTTTATTTTGTTATTTAGTTTTAAACTTTTTTTTTATTTTTCTATTTTATAATTCATATTATTCTATGAATTATAATTCATATTATTCTGTAAAAACAGATCCAGTCCATTTGTTATTTCAAGATAACTATAACAAAATTATACAATAGTCCATGGCATCTTTTAAGAATGGCGGATCGATATTTTTTTTTTTAAAGTTTTGATATTAAAAGCGAATAGGAGTTGGCACAATTAGAGAAGGTGGAAATAAAAAAAACACACTAATCATTATAAACATTAATCTCAATGGCGAACAGCACATTGCAGCCAGATGGGACTTTAAAAACTAACCTTATAAAAGATTTACGAAGTAAGTTACTCTTATTACATACCAATTCAGATGCGTAGAAGTTGTGTGCTAAAATTTTAATTAAAATGAAATAAGCGCAAAATGTGTTTATTTATTTATTTATATAACAATCGTGCATATGATTTGGGAACAAATGTTTCTTCGGAAAGTCCTTTCTACAATTATAATAAATTCATGAGTGGAGTTGATATTCATAATAGGCATTGCTATTACTTGTTGCCATCGTTCCGATCAAAGAAATGGACATAGGTGATTTTTGAGAGATTGATTCAGAGTGCTGTTACAAATGCTTGTATTTTATCTAATTCAGTGAAAGACGAGAAAAAATCGAAGTCAAGTATGAAAGATTATGCGATGAATATCGCTCCATATTATTTAGATTTAGCAAGGTCGAAGAGTAAGAAAAAGCGGAATCTCGTTTCTTCGTACAAGAAATTAGTACGTTGCTCTTTAAGTAATTGCGTTATTAGAACCACCAAATATTGCGAAACTTGTCAAGCTGCCTCGTGTACGGCTTGTTTTGAGAATCATATTATTGAATAGAGATTTACTGCGATATCATTACTATTTCATTTGTATGAAAAATCATAAAAATTTGAATCTACTAAAAATTTACAGAAAAAGAAAAAAGATTTATAAAATTGAAAAATAATATTTTTAGGACATTTACTTTGTTGTTGCAGGCAGCATTAAGTTTTTCTATATGTTGTGTCCATTTAAGTTTTTGGTCAAATGTTATTCCTAATATTTTCATTTGGTTTGCTTGATTTATGGGTTTATCTACTAGTGATAGATCTAGTTTTCTTTTGAAGTGTTGGTTTTGAGCAAATATCATACATTCTGTTTTTGATGTTGAAAATTTGAACCCCGTTGTCTGTGTCCAGTCGTAAAGATTATTTAGTATGATTTGGATTATTTTCTCAGTGGTAGTGGTATTGTTTTCACTACAGAAAATCGATGTGTCGCCCGCAAAGAGACGCCCTTCAACGGCTTTTTTTATACATTTAAATATAGCGTTTATTGCAATTAGAAATAGGGTTACACTGATAACTGATCCTTGTGGGACACCATTTTCAATTAAAATTTTTTTTGATAAGATGTTATTTACTCTGACTTGAACGTACCGTTCTTTTAGGAAATTAATTACAAATACTAGCATTCGACCTTTTATATTGAATTCATTTAAAAGTTTTATAATTTTATTTCTCCAGATCATTTCATAAGCTTTCTCGATGTCCAGACTGACAGCAATCACATGCAGGTTTTGGAGGAAAGCATCAGAGATGTATTTCTCTAGACCTGTAAGGTGGTCCAGAGTCGATCTATTTTTTCTGAATCCACCTTGGTTTTTGTGTAAAATATTTGATTCTTCAAGTGTAGTTTTTAATCTTTTATTTATAATTTTGGGGTGCAGACAAACAAATACTGTTAAACATGTACAAATCGTTCATTCTACCAAGACTAGGTTATACATCTATCATCTATACACAGTCACATAAAATTGCCACAACACAAGTGATATACGACCCCAAGATTGACTTTAGAAAAATAAACTATATAATTACCTTTGGGACGTCAAACGACACTGACAAAGAGATAAATATAATTTACAAATCTGAACAACATTGGTACCAACTCTCGCAAATTTTATCTCCCTTTTCATGCAAAGCAATAGCCACAATCATAGCATTAGATAAATTGAAATATTCATTTTTTTTATTTAAAACCAGAGTAATTACAAATTACATTACAAAAGTAGTCCAGCAGAGGAAATAGCTTTCTGTACGCTGATCTGGTGTACATAATAAACTTACAAATAAACTTAATATTTAATACATTTCATTAGTAATATATTTGCTTTC
>JAWWEQ010050016.1:0-12371 GCA_035583055.1 Torymus tubicola
AGCAAATATATATAATTTGCCAAAAAGAATAAATTAATTTGTTCTTAATTTGCTTCCTCCGATCAACATTTCCTCAACTCATATATGCCTTTCATTTGCTCTTGAAAGTACAACATAAAGAAGCCAGTGCACTCAAGAATATTGTTCTTCAAACTTCTCATGAGCAAGTTCATGAAGCATACAATACTTTGTCAAGTAGTGGTTATTGTGATATTGCAATATCGTATGATGGCACATGGCATAGACGAGGCTAGCAGTTACTGCATGGCATTGGCATCGTAATCGACATTCTCACAGGACTTGTTGAAGACTTTTAGTGTTATCAAAGTTTTGTTTAGGCTGCTCTATTGCTGCTGCTTCGTTTCAGCCTAACTCTGAAGAATTTATTGAATGGGATGCAAACCACAATTTTTTAGTAGAGTGTGAAATAAATTTCACAGGATCTTCAGAGGGCATGGAAGTAAAAGCTGCAGAAATTATCTGGAAGCGCTCCCCAGATTCTTAATTTGGAAAAAGTATGCGAAGGAAGTATTTGTCTCCAGGAAAAGAATAGACGGCTGTTGTTAATGCAGTATCTGAATACAACAATGGTCTTGTAAAGACTCAGTTGATGAAACATGCATTGACAATTGGTGAAGTTCATCGAAGTATTTCAAGATTTACTGAGCAGCGGGACACTGTAAGAGAGCTGAGACACTCATAAGCAACAAAGCAAAACAGTACGTGCGAAGAAAAAATATGGGCAGCTCCAGAACAAAAAAAAAAGATTATACATAACCAAATCTATCACCAGGGATAAATCTTACTTTTAAATTATGTTTATCTTTAAATGCATTTTTTTAATATCTTAATTTTATGATATTCAAAATGTTCCCTCCGTCTCAAATTTTTCTACACCTTACTGATTTTTCTTGTATATATTCTAGAACTAATTTAGAAACTTTTCTTGCAAAGATAGAATTGATTTGGTATTTTTAGTTTTAGTTCAAGATAAAAATTTTACTAAAATTTAATAAATTTTGATTGTTTTTATTTTAAATTTACTTAATTTGACTGTATAAAAAAATATTAATTTAAAATTAATTATCGCTTGAAAAATTTTCAGTATTCGATACTACAAATATGAACTTGGAATCCCAGGAAGATACAACAAAATTTGAAACGCAGCAAGGGTTTTGAATTAAATACTATTTTAATAGTAGTTTTAGTGATAAATCCAAATGTAATGCATAAAAATCCATCAAAATTGCAGAAAATTATATTTCTTGTGTTAAATGTGTTAGTCTATTACAATTAATATTTTATTAAAAAAAAAAATTTTTTTCAACTGTACCTACCCTTAATACGAACCTTTTTTACTCGTAGAGATGCTTCTAAAAGTTTTACTCTCACATTCTCACCTTAATAATTTATTAAACAAAAAGCAGTTTTGGAGCGAATGAGTCTAACCCTCATTTCTACACCGGTCAGAAGAAATTTTTCTTGGATAAAAACATCACAATCAAGATGTTCTAACAAATCCAGAGTTTTACCGTCTTTTTAGTGCCCAGATTAGAGGAAAAATCTGGAGCTGCAGCAGTTATTGCCACTAAGACGGCATTCATTTGTCCAGGTGTTCTTCATACCATAAATAGGCCAGCCCATAGAGATTTTTTTCTGACAAAAAGACTACCTGCAAACAACTTGCGCCGTAACAAAAAAGGTGATTTCTAGATCAATTTACCATGGTTTTTCACTCGCAACTATTATTACTTTTTTCTTTTATTAACAATTTAATGCAAAAAATGGTGTTTTTTTACATTTTTGCTTGTAGAATAAAAACTAATGAAGCAATAGCGATGCTATAACGACAAAAGTTGTAGAGAATGAAAATACGAAATGCGATTTTGAGCGAGTTGATCGGGTAATTAGTAATTTTTGGTTTCCGGGGTAGCTCAACCAGCTAAATTTAATTCTTTACCCGGATTGTATGAATAACCAATGGAACCACTAGTATAGAATATTTTTTCTTTTACTTTTGATTTATATGATTGCTACTTATTAATATTGTTTTATCTGTCGTTTTTAATGTTTTATTTATATTAAAACAAGAAATTTTTATGTATAATAATTAAGTAAATAATAAATTTATGTATTTCTATTAATATTATGTACTGATTAAAAAGGTAAAATATGAAAAACAAGAATATTTTTTTACAAAATTTTATTATATAATTTTATTACTTATTAACACAGGTAAATCAAATTTTTATAATATTCTTCTTCTTTTTGTGAACGTTCGTAGACATTAAATTCTCGATTTCTTCAATTTCTTTGTCTTCTTCCTCTGAATCAGATAGCAAATTGTTATATTATAGAAATTATAACAGGTTTCTTCGTTACAGTGCGTACATATGCTCGTGCACTGTAAACTGTGCTTTTTGCAGCTACAGGACGTATCTACGCAATCTTATTTGCTGCAAGAAGAAGTGATCTGGTTAAGTAATTTTTCGAGAATAGGTGGGTCAGTGCTTCCTATTCGAACAAAACGTCATTTTTTATTTAACACTCGCAATCTGTTGGTTTTAAATTGTTATTCCCTAACTACAGTTGTATTTAGTAGTACACTCGAAAAGCGTGTTGTGTAACTGTTCCTTCTGTCGGTGGCAAAGTCTCTAAGGCAAACTTCGTTTTCACTTTAGCCTTACTAAAATGTAAATACCGCAAGTCGTTTAGAGACACAGACTTGGATATTTCTATGTATTTTTTCTCTGCTTTGGTGCTATAGATGTCTTTAATTAATTTAAATGCACTATTACATAGATTTTCACGACTAATATTTTGATCATAAAAAGCAGAAGCTAATTGTAGCAATTAATCTATTTTTTTTCTAACTCAAAAAAACATGAGGTCGTATCACAGTCACAGAATGCATGTAAAATGCAACAATGCCTTGCAAATCTTCGTGCTTGAAGCTGTTGCTGCTGTAAAATTCATGTAGCTTGGAGCCCTTACCTTCCTTACGGAAAAAATATTACGTACGTTTTCAGCCATTGACATAAAATCACCAATAAATCGATATCTTCACCAACAATACAAACTGTTGCCTCAGAATCTAGGCATGCATTTTCAATTGCAGTAATAATGAATTTAGCTGATTGAGCTACCCTGGAAAGCAAAAAAAAACTTTATTTGATAGCTCAAATACTTGCTGAGATAATCCCACTACTCGTCCGCTTTCATGCACTAGACGATATTCTCGCGTCCTTGGGGGCATTTTTCTCATACTTCAAATTAAATTATCAAAAAATGAAAATATAAGTTTTGTAGCGCTTATTACATGCATTCATTTTAGAATCATTTTCATACATTCATTTTTTATTTTAAATTAACGTTAAAATTAAATAGAATTACTCATTCTATTTAAAATTAAAGAAGTGTATTGTATGGGTGCTATACGGCTAAGTCGCATAGAGCCAAAGCCGGCGCGGTCGTCGTCGGCTGTAACTGGGACTGCTGGGCGCTTCTTCTCACTCCCTTGGCCAACAAACGGTTATTGACGCCGTATCGACCGGCACTCGAGTGTGCACACGCTTTAAAACCTAGCTGTGAAGATCTTCTGCTTCCCACCATGAAGTCCTCGTCAAGGTTGATCTTGAGTTATCGTCGTTCTTACGTGTGTAGTGTAGTGATTGTCTGTGTCACTTTCTCTCTTTCTTTCGCCCATGGGCATGTATGTACGTGTCGCAGTGATGCCAGTTAGAGGTGTTTTGTTTCTCTCACTCTCATGCGAATAATGTTATATTATGTGAGAGTAATAAAGACAAAATACCTCTATATGCATCACTGACGTGTCGCGATCGCGGAACAGTCATCGATGCCGTATCGACCGGCGTTCCAACGTACGCGCGTTTTAAGAGTACATCGATTAAAATACGTATGCTGGGTTATCATACCAGCTACTCTGGTGCATGTGAGGATCTTCTGCTACCGTCCACGAGGTCCTCTTTGAAATTGGTGCAGAGGCTTCGTCTATATCGTGCTGGAAAGTGATCGTCTTTAAGGTTATGTTTCAACGTCAAAGAAGAAAAAAGAGAAGAGCTCAGTACACACTAGAATGTATTTGTATAAGTATAATGCCTCTGCCTCATGTTTCGCGTTATTATTTATTGATAATAGTATTATTATTTAGTAACGTGATCAAATATATTTTGTTTTTATTCTAAAATACTATTTCTAATAGTTTTTAATCTGTATGTTTTTAAAAGTCAAATAGTCATTTCATTAAATATTGTATTTCACCTCTTATCGCATAAATATGTTTACGTAAATTTTATTTCAGTAAATCAATTTCTAATCCATTATACTGTTTTATCTTGTATTTTAAAAGTTGACCATTATTAGAAAATACATAATTTTTCTGATGCTAGAAGTCACATTATATTTATTTAAGTAAAGGTTTTCAATACATAAGTTTAATTCATCTTCAAATTTTTAGTACATAGTATACTAAATACAAAAGGCTCTGGGTTCCGGAACCCTCTAAAAGTAAGAATTAAGTTTTTAAATAATCAATTCATCTATAATATGTATGGAAATAAGTATCTAAATATGTTATGGGAGTGTTGACTTTTTTTTGACACAGCAGGCTGTAACAATTGCATGAAATATAAAAAGAAATGGAATAGTTTTATAAATAATTATTTAAATAGTATAAAAAATTCATTTAATTTTCTATTAAAAAGTTTAATATTATTAATTTAAATAGTCAATTAATTAATAATAAATTATATAATTACACATATTATTATCATAATATATTGACAATTCTTATTATATTTTGTTTTAGAATTACTATATTTATAATTTTAATTATTATATTATTAATAAATTTCCCCGTTTCAAAAAAAGTTTTTTAAGATTTTTCAGTCACAGGATGTGATTGTATAGTGTCTCTGTCTTATGCATCTTGTTTTTTAGTAGTGCAATGAGGGGGATGCTGACATAATTATTGTTTTCCTGCTAGTAAGTCTTCTTTTGCTCTAAGCTCCAGCAGCTATAGCTGGAGGTCGTTTAAGCCTCATGATAACTGCTGCTGTCTCGTTCACTAATGAGTAGAGTTTCAATGTAACACTTTTTAGTTTGTTACTTCAGGCATATACTATTCTTTCAGCTGAACGGACCATGAGTTACAACTATGGCTAGCTTTACAGTGTGTTTGCAGAACATTTATGATTATAGTAGTTATCGTACCCAGTATTTATTTCATACTCATATTTCGAGCTATAATAAATTCAAGTTTAATAACTTGAAGTTTAATAACTTGAATTTAAAGAAGAAAGAATTTGAAGAAAATCCTTTTCTTTCTTTTACAGGTAGAATACAGTATTATGAAAGAGAAAGACATGTAAATTTATAGAATATAGTATTATGTAAGGAGATAGATACAGATTTAAAAGTGCGAAGGAAGTGCAAGAGGACGTGCCAAGAGACCAACATTAGTAAAGTGTCAGCCAACCCCCTATTGGTTGGATTACTTCTTGTTGGGGCTACAAAGAGATGTCGTAGTCGTCTCTCTCTCTCTCTCTCTCTCTCTCTCTCTCTCCCTGTCTCTCTTTCTCTCTCTCAGTTTAGCCTGCAGTATAGGTTTAATTAAGTTATAGCCTAGAGCCGATAATTGTATATTTGGGCATGTAAATTAGTTTTTATAGCAACTCGTTTAGTTTTCTATGTTCGACAACTTTTATATTTAATGTTTTCGTCTAAAGTAAACTCCTGTGGAGTTATAACCGAATTTAACGTTTAGCTGTATGAAATCGATTTTTTAGGCTTAACTCGTGAAGACTTGATAGTAAAAAACATGTTGAATCAAGAAAAGTTTTGTATTTTTATTGTTTACAGCTTCTGTATTTAATCTTTCGGACTAAATCCGCTTCGCTCCGCCCGCGGGTCACAGCGCCTCCCCTCTGCCTTCTCTTTCCCGCTCTCCTCTATCCCTCTCCTATCTGCTACTGACCGCGGTTCCTGCTATTTTCTTTCCTCTTTCTCGACATCCGTCTCCCTTCTCTCCCTCGTTCCGCCACTCTCCGGATCCCTCGTCCGCTCTAACTCCCTTGTTCCGCCCTCTTCCTCTCCCTCGCGGGCCCGGGAGCTCGTCCGTCGCCTTATCGCCTGAACTCTCTGCCGAAGGGGTTCACTACACCGGAGGCACTCCTTCTCCTCGACCCCGCTTCCTCCGCAGTTCAGACAAAACGTCCGCACGCGGAGTCGGGGGCAGTGGGCCAGGGTGTGTGTCCCCTGCCAGCAGTTGAAGTATTTCAGGGCGTGGGTGGATCAAGGAGGGGATTCGTGGTAATTGGCGTCAGTCCGCCAAACATCGTTCCACACCTCTTTATCCGTATCCCCTCCCCCCTGAGGCAGTGGAGGCGACGGACGCCTCAACGGGACACCCACGACTCTGATCCGTACGGGATCGACTACGGGCCCTCTCACTCTCTTGCTTCGGTACCCCGGTCGTGGAAGACGACACCGTTGTCCGCCTCCATCGCGGCGACGACGACCGCGGGCGCTACGCCGTCTGGTGGAGCGGCTCATAGTCCTCCAGTTCTAGCTGCCGCCGAAGATTTAAGGGCCGCGCCCGCTGACTCCGACGCCGCGAGGAATTGTTGGGACTCGGCGACTCCACTAGACTTACCACGACGGGCGGCACCTCTTCGCTCCTACTGTCGGGCTCATCTTCCCACTCCATAGAGGCCGATGCTGACGCTATCTCAATCGGTAACTAGCGGGGCAACACCGGCTGGCCTTCCCCTGGAATCGTCGGCGTATTCTCGCGGTATTTTTCCGGGACATGACCCCGTTTTGGAGACTTGGTAGAGAGGGGCTCTTTATATTGTTCTAACTCCCTCTCTGCTTCCCTACTCTCATCCTCCGCCGTTTACTCCTCTGCCCCTTCTCTCCACTCTACTCTCTTCGGGGAATCCTCCTTGCGGAGAAACCAGAGAGTTTGCCTTGGTTTGGGGTCTCGAGGAAACCTCCGCAACGAGAGGGCTCACCCGATGACGCGGAATGGCTCCCTGGCGGGTCCATCGGGCCATTAGCTCGCCTCCAGTGTCACCTTTCACCCTCTTCTCTTTGGGAATGGGTTCCTCCGCACTTTCCTGCCCTTTTGGATCCCCCTCTCCTCCCGCCCTCTCTTCCCTAACTTCCTGTATTCTTCTACCTTCTTCTCCCCTTTCCGGCTCTACCCCGACTGGTTCCTCCTGCCCTAACCGCCTCAATCTCCTCCCACACGACATCCTCAGCCTAAGAGAACTAGGGCTCTCTGGGCCAAGGAAGAAAAGGCTGACTCCTCCCACTGTTCAGGTCCTCCAACTCCCCGTCACTGGTCAATCTCATAGCCCCTGATGGGGGGCTAAACTCCTGCTCGGAGAATGTTGGCCCCACCACGTGATTCTCCTGGTCGGCCTTGCTCGACGCATTTTCTCCTCCTGTAACAAAACAATGAATGCGATTAGAACATTCCCGCCACTCCCTCTCTTCGAGTCATCGTCTCGTTAGCTCCTGGACTTTCGCAATCCACCGATTCGACTCTGCGCCTTTCCCCAACACAAACCGACGGTGATAATACCTCTATAATCTCGTAAGGTCTCTCAAACTTGGGTGCCAACTTCGCGTTAAACTTCTTCGCCGCGTCTGATAAGAAATGAGTTTTCCGCAGCACCTGATCCTCACCATGAATCTAACGTCTCGCCTCCCTTTGTTGTCTTATTTCTTCTGTTTGCTCTTAGCCTCATCTATGTATTTATCCACCAAGTCCCTAAGTGTATCCAACCTCTTCTTCCGTTCCGCCCATACGCCTGCGTCTATTCTCTCTACCTCTCCCGGTCCGACCCTTGCTCCGCTTCGTGCCTAAGACTCTTTACAGGTTTGGGGTGTCTCCTATAATTCAGGAATGCGGGTGAGACTTTCGTCGTACTTTGTACCGCTGTAATCACCGCATGCCTGAATTCGCTTGGGGATGATATGGAGGGGTGGTTATATGTTTCACGCCGTACTCCGCTAACATGCCCTTCACGAACTTATTGTCAAACTCCTTCTCATTATCGTTAAGCAGATAATCTGGAGTCTCCCATCGGAACAAGATAAATTCCTTAATTGCCTCGCCACCAATTCACCTCCACCCAACGCGTAAAGAGATCCTGTAACACTAGCAGATAGCGGTTCTGCTTCTTATTTGGGGGAAACTCCATCGTGTTTACCGCCGCTACGGCCCATGGTCGTTCTATTATCCGCGTTCCTATCATCCCTTGGGTCCCGTCGGTAACACCTTATACCGCTAACATGCCTCACACTCCCGCACGAATCTCCCTACGTCATGATAAACTCCCTTCCAATAATACTCTCTCGCCACGCGATCATAAGTCTTCTCTTTCCCTAGATGACGCGAAGATGGCATGCAATACGCGTCCCTCAGAACTCTTTTCCTATGTTCCTCCAGTACAACCAATCTCCATTGTTCCTCCCGGTTCTCGATCGGGTCCAGCAACGAGTCGCCTCAAAATCAATATAGATCTCCCCCTTCCACCCTTCAGTTCTGATACTTTCGTGGAAACTTAGGTACCTCTTCTATCGTTTTCAGATACCACGCATCCTTCACTTTTCCGAATCCCGCGGCTCCCACTTCCTCCGTCTTCTGAATTCGCGACAATGCATCCGGTACATGATGCAATGTTCCCTTCCGATGAACGATCTCAAAATTCCATTGTACTGCCCCAATCGCAAAGTTGCTCGCATCGCATTGGACCACAAACGGCTTGGGAGTCAGGTTGGGCCACACCGGAGCTGCCATAAAGCCCTCTTTAGCATCTCGAAGGCTTCCTCTTGGGACTCCCCCCTACTCCCATGATCTATTCTTCCGCAACAACTTCTTTATAAACCACGCATACCACCCCATGATTTCCAGGGACCTCCTCAAATGCTTGATATTCTTCGGGTCGGAATACTCCAGCATCGGCGCGACCTTCTCTGGGTCCGGCCGTAAACCCTCTCGTTCGAGAAGGTATCCCAAATACTTTACTCTGGTACAACACACCTTACACTTTTACCGGTTCACTTTCATCCCTGCCTCCACCAACCTTTTCAACACCAGTGCCACCCAATACTTATGCTCATCAAAGGTCTCCGTAGCGATGATTATGTCATCCAGGTACCCGAACACGTTAGGCTGGAACTCTGGCCCGAACAATGAATCAATCAGTCTCTGAAATGTCATTGGAGCGTTGGTTAGCCTAAATGGCATTCTCTTAAATTGCCACAACCCCGACCCGGGTACCGAGAACGCCGTATATCTTTTACTCGACGATTCCATTCGAATTTGACACTCTTAACCACGCATATACCCTTATTAGCATACCGGCTCTCCTAACCACGCATATACCCTCATTTGCATACCTGCTCGCCTAACCACGCATATACCCTCATCTGCATACCGGCGCTCCTAACCATACATATACACTCATTTCCATACCCCAATTCCTAACCATGCGTATATATTCATTTGCGTACCTCTACTCATTAGCATATTCACTCTTTTGACATAGTGACCTTTGTTTTCACGCACTTCTATACAGAGTACGTGATGCGCCCCACGCACCAACCCCATCCATACCTACCCACCGAAATTTCTGACAATCATTCGCATAATACCCAAGCTTCCCTAATGACCCTATCCCAAGCGCCGAGCCACATACGACAACGATTCACCTGACGCGGACCCCCACCGAGAGGACCCAGCTGTGTCCTATACCTTCCCAGCGGCCATCGTGCACGATCTCCGCCGAACACCGCCGAGAAACCCCCATCGCGTGCTCCATATCTGCCCAGCGGTCATCTTGGAACGGCTGCCATCTTTGCCCTATATCCGCCCATCTACTACAGCTATCTCAGCATCCGCTTCAAAAAGCGGTAAACACGGCGACCGCTTCAAAAAGGAGCAAGTCACTGTCCGCTTCAAAAAGCGGTCAATTCGGCGTCTGCTTCAAAAAGGAGCCAACCCATACACGGTTTTTTCTCGATATTTATGTTGGCAACCCCATTTAATGGGAAAATGTATCAGACATAAAAAATTAGATGCGAAAGTTTTCGCATATTAATCGCATATTAATATATTTATAGACTCTAAAATATGTTATGTATATTTTATATTAATTTTTTCTTTGTACCATAGCTTATAAAAAGCCATTTGAGCTTTTATCTATAAAAATACACCACCGATTAGCTAAGAAAAATTATTTAAATGTTTAAAAAAAAATAGCTTTTGTAATTGTTGAGAATATACATATTATATTGTACAGTGCTCAGGCTCCGTGTGAGGAGAACTTGAGCGTTCAAGTTCCGCTGTGAGAACTCGAGACCGCCTTGCGGTTCCATGCGAAGGTAACCTGAGAGTATTCAAGTTCCACTGCGCTGCAGATAGCGCACGATTCATACATACACATATATGTATATCTTGGGCGACTTGGGCGAGCAAGCGACAGCGTCCGACTCGCTCTCTCTCTCCACCGCCGGATTCTGAAGCGTAGACACGTGCGCTGCGAGCATGCGACGCTTGCATGTATTCGCGACTTATTTATAATTAAATACCTTTTATTATTACTTAAAAGTGACCACTTCTTTCATTTTTGCACCAACATCCTCATCCACTTCAACATGGTAGCAGAGCGTGGTTGTGGTTTGATGGTTGGTAAGTTTTCTCTACTTAGCTAATCTATGCAACCTTCGGGAAACGTCGATAGTTTTGGGGGAAAAAAAGAAAAATCCAAGAAAAATATATCTGGAGAAATTTAGTCTAGATAATGAAGAACCAAAGAGTGAAAGACATGTTGTCGAAATTATAAAAATTTAAGTGATGTCGAGTGATTACCTTTACGAGTCGGAACATGTGGCAGAGTGCTAGACATTAAATGAACAATTGAATTAAGAAATTCGTAAAGTGTTCTGAAAGAATTAAAGAAAATTATCGTACTTAAAAGTGAAAAGTAAAAGTTGAAGAAATCGACATGGCTAAATTAGCAAAAATTAAAGACATCACTCTACCAATTTTCGATGAAGAAGATTATTCAAGTTGGAAATTCAGACCTTGCTCAACTACAAGGAATGCAATGAACAAGCCATGAGGCAAATGGCAGCCACAGATAAGGGAGCCAGAATGGAAAAGGATGGATTTGAAAGCAAGAAACATTGTAATTAGTACAATTTCAAATAAGCAGTTCGAATATTTAACAGAATGCAGGACAGTCTTTGAGATGCTTAACAAATTCGATAGCATATACCTAACCACAATCTACAACTCTTCAAATAATATGTCGAGTAATGATGGAAGAAATCAAATTGGAGAACTAGAGCTGAGTAGAAGAATTTTTCGTTGAGTTCGAGAAAACAGTGAATGATTTTAAGACTGCAGGCGGAACAATAAATGAAGCAGAGAAAATGAGATATTTAATTAGAGCATTGCCGCTGGAATACAGTTACATTCGAGATTTCATCGATGTGATTCCAGAAGCACAAAGGACAGTAGATTATGTTAAATCTGATTTTTGATTTAAGAGAAAAATATGACAAAGACTACTAAGGAAAATAAAGATAGAGCCGGTACATTCTTCACCAAAACTAAAGGAAAAATGCTACAATTGCGGACAACAAGGACATTACCAAAAGGACTGCCCACAAGATCAACACAGTAGTGGTAGGGGTCGAGGCAACAGCAGAGGCAATAACAGAGGCAGATTCCACAGAGGGCGAGGCAGAGGACGAGGCAAAACCAGCAAGTCTTCGAGCGAACAAGGCAACGGTCTATCCGAGACGTGGTCAGCGCAAGTATGTAATACACAGGTAAACGAGTATAATCACGATTTTTCCAGAACATCTTCGGAAAACTTGAAAATCGAAATTAATTAGTTGTTAGATAGCGATTGTACTGATCACATTGTAAAAAGCCATAATTTCTTTCATAATTATGTAAATTTGAGAGTTCCGATTGATGTTAAATTTCCAGATGGCAAAAACTTAAAAGCCACTAAATTAGGAAACATAAAGATTGTAGTTAAAAATTATTATGGTCAAAAACAAATTGTTTTGAAAAATGTTTATTATGTTAAAGGGTTTAAACAAAATTTATTAAGCATGTCAAAAATAACAGAAAAATACACGATAGTATCAAAGAATAAAAGTGCGAAAATCTATAATAAATTAAGAGAATTAGTTGTAGTTGCATGTAAGATAGATAACACAGCCCCACAAAAAAAAGAAAGTGGGTTGACCCAGAACACTGATTATCATATCCTTATGTATTTTGATGTGCTGATCTCAAATATGACCTTAATTTTAGTCTA
>JAWWEQ010050017.1:0-12370 GCA_035583055.1 Torymus tubicola
TAGCGGAAACAGCAATAAAATTTAATATCCCTATTATAAAACGTAAAGTAATGCTATCAAATGCGCGTAAAAATTGAAACGAATACGTGCTGCGCGCGTTCGTGTGTATATATATATGAAACCAGCGATTTGAGAAATTTTATTTTGAATTAAAAAAACATTCTGCACCGTATGCTAATCCTGTTATGTATTCTCGAAAAACCATCTGCGTATCCTTTATAACGATGCCAAACTGAAACTCGACAAAACTAGATCTTTTTCTGCCAACCACGCATTATACGTCGTTCAATATACTCGTCACTCTCCATTCCTTACAAATATCTTCCTTGGTATCTCCTCTTTGTCTGCTATCTCATTCCCCTCCGAGCAATTATCTTTTTAATTTAAATTGCACCGACGACGACGACGACGTTAACCGCGCACATACACAGTGCCCAACGTCTAATAGCACACACACCCACACACACACACACACATCCTTGCATGATCCATGAAAAATGGCTCTTCCTTTTCCGCGTAACGGAGGGGACGTGGGCACAAAGAAAAGCAGAAGCAGCAGCAGCAGTAGCAGTAGCAGCTTCGCTGTCACGCGCGTATCTCATGGAAAATTCATCCCTTCATTTCGCGGTTCCTTTCTGTGTCACGGAAAAGCACCGGCGGCTCTGGGTCTGCCCTTTTCCTCTGGCGAAGATATGTGTGTGTGTGTGTGTGTGTATAGTGTGAAGGTATATAAGATACTGTGGTTCGGGCCTTGACCGCGCGGATTTCTAGTTTCGGGCGATCATTAGCCCGTCAAGGTTCTTTCAGGCGGTAGCATGATTATCTGTATGTGTGTGTATACTGGGAGGAGCGAGAAAAAAACCTGTTTAGATGGTATACGATGAAGAAGGCGAGAGGAGGACGATGATGATGCGGCGATTCAGGGAGGATAGAGAGTGTTTGTGCGTGGTCTAGTTGTTTTAAAAGTATTTTCAAAGGCAGAATTTCCTGCTAAGATATATTATGAGGTTGAGATACTTTTTTTTTACGTTCTGGATTGCAATTCGAAAATATTTGGAAAATTATCGACTTGGTATTATCGGTCGCATTAACATGAGAATTGGTAGTTTATACTTAAGCTTTCTCATAGAGAGAAAGCTTTATATGCACACCGTGAAAACTTTCAAAACTCAAATTTTGGACGTTTTTCGTATAGAAGAATGCATTAAACTCTATGTTTGGAAAGCATTTTGGAGAACGAAAGTGTTTGTTCGTAACAAATAGAGTGATCGTTTGAATTCGTGTACACGTATATATATGAAACCGTATATATATAATACATATTCATGTCAGATCTTTACCACGGATTCTCACATGTAAATTCGACTAATCTCATTAAATTTAATGTACTCATGAATTTCAATATTAGCATATTAAGCGTTTGGTATATATATCACCGGTGTCAAAACCACTCTTGGCCAGATGACTTCATCGAAACCTTAAATAGGAAGTGGAACGAGAGAGAGAAAGAGAGAGACGTGTTCTTGCATACTGCACGTGGCGAACTAATTAATTGAACAACCATCGAACTCTTTGACTAATTGTCGATCAGCGATAACTTTGAAAAAGTATTCCTGCTTTTATATTCAACAATTTCTATTGCTACTGCCACTATATACTACTATAAAGAATAATAAGTATCCTACTGCACAACGCACTTTACCATAAAAACAATAGCCATGAGCACGGGTATTTGACATATCCTCATTACCATAAACTTCTTTCCACATACCTCACTAAATCACACAGCCCTATCCCTATTTTACCACCTCTCTCTCTCTCTATCATGATCTATATAACCTTGCAGCTACAGTACCAGCACCTCCCCTCCTGTAATAATTCACGTGCAGGCCGAATCGCTGCCGATATTACACAAACGTTCTAATAAGCCTCCATCCATCACACGCGCAGCATGGTTATATATCTACTAATATTACTACTACTATATATACGACATCGACGCGAGACACTCTATACGCGTATATACTTTCGAAATATCCTAGAGAGAGAGAGAGAGAACAATCAAAAAGGCACGCGAGCACATGGAGGATGATTTACCGGGCAAATACGCCGCCGCAGTGGCGCTCGTCGTTTCGTCATCGTCGCGTCGCGCGACCAATGTGTTGTAGTATTATATAGGTACTTATAAGCTATACGACACACGCGATGTCGATCTATACTACGCGAGTGTAGAGTGAGAATGAGAGGAATGCGGAGGTTATGTGAGTGTCTCATGTGTGTTTTTCGTTATTACGAAGAAGAATGTTGGGTGTCGCGCGCGTACGTTAGAGCTGGTTCCTATATCTAGTTAAGTGACGTGTCGATTGACGGCCCTCGATGTGTATGTGTGTGTGTGTCTTATTGGTATCTCGTTCGAGAATCAGTTTTGAAATGTTTTTCCACGTTTACGAGATTCAAGTATATATGTTGTTGAGGGCGGTATATATGTATAGCTGTGAGAGAGTAGCGTGTAAAGATTTGAAGAATTTTTTTTTTAAAGAAAATTCGCTTTTGAAAGGGTTTATATATCGATGTTTCTGTTGTGCGAGATAGATGATGTGGATTTTCGATATATTTCCTGAGAGAATTTATGGCTCGCGCGTATTCTCTGCACGGTATTTTTCATTTTTCATTGGATATTAAAGGGGGATTTCGCTTTATCCTATATATCAAAAGTTCCAGTTGTTAATGGGAAGAGTATTTATTTAAGATAAAATCGTAGATATAGATTAATACGTAATACAATTTTTTAATTTGAAAAAAAAAATTGTTATTTCCAAGGCAAACAATGCAGTAGCAGCTGTAGTCAGTGAGCTTTGGCCGCATGACAAAAGAGCCTCGGCAGAGCGTTTGTTGAAATTACAAGCAGCGGCGCGCGCATTTATTAAATTAGCTACTTTTGCCAGAGCACTCCAGGCTAATGCAATTTTCATTAGCAATATTGGCCGGTATTTTAACCCGTTAATCCAATTCATATTGCAAATGCTTTTCAATTTCCCACTCTCGTGCCGCCGCCGCCGCACGGTGTTACTTCCACCGCATCAACTCGCGTTTCGCGCGCCCACCCGTTTAATTCAGTCCAACATTTTACGCGTAAATCTATACGTTAAAAGCTTGCGAAACACTGTATATAATTCGACCGGCATGTTATAACAATATACAATATTTGCAATAATTTCACGCCACTTTGTCGCCTGGGAGGGGCAATATATAATCGATTCTGCATTGTTTTGCACTCATATTTTTTTCTTCCCTTTCGCACGGCATCGTATAATGTTTATGCCAATGCGGGATTCTTTGAGAAATTGAGAAAATGGTATATTATTACATACGTGGCGTAATCTAAGAGCAGGAGCAGAGCGCGAGATGTTAGCATGCAAACATCCGCATACTCGAGTTTCATGCGTTCTTATATATAGCTATAATGCTGCTGCTGCTGCTGCCGCGTGCGTATGTGTATATACATGGTTCGCTTCCTTCCAGAGGAAAAGCGTATTTTTTTTCTATATTTACGCGCTGTTCGAATAATTACACTCGGCGAACGACTTACGTAAGAAACTTGTGCAGGGTTGTGACTCTCTTCTTCTTCTTTATCATTTTTCGTATTTTAAATCTAATTTAAATTGCACGTTATCGTCCGCTCTACATCTTTATGATACTTTGCTGCAGCAGGTATGTCTGGAATGATAATTAAACGCGTGTGTGTATGTATATATATATATATATATATATAATATTGGTATAATGAAATATGCTTTGGTATATCTATACATGTATATACACGTATATATATATATATATATACGCACACCACTTTCGTATGCAACTTTCTCATAAAATATTTGCGTTCAAATGGTTTGCTTTAATTTAATGCAACATTGTCTCTCTCTCTCTCTCGCGCGCGCACTCTCTCGTTCACGTATGAATTTTTCATAAATTACATTCCGCTTCGTCTTCACAACAACTGTGACTCACCAACAATATCGTTCATGTCGTCGGACGAGCAATAAAAAGCTGCAGATATAACAAAGAGAGACCATTTCTACCGGCGAATCAATACTGCCGCAAAACTTATACACAGCTTTCTCAGAAAATTATTTCTCTCTCTCTCTCTCTCTCTCTCTTCCTGCAATACTGTTCTTTTACCCCAAGTCTTCAAATAAATAATAAAAATACTAACTAAACCTTCCAAAAAAACTTTGGCATCCACTGCTACCCTGCCCTACAATCCTATCTCGAAAACTCAACTGGCGCATTTGAATATTCCAAAAAAAGCACGCAACCACTATGCTTCTTGTATTTGTATTACACTCCCTCTTACTCTCTCCCTCTCTCTCTCTCTCTCTCTCGTTTTCTGTCTTTATCGATCGACGTACGCGCGGCCGGTGCAGGCAGATATATATACACGGCATATGCCCGCACGAGCGTAATTTTCCATGCACCCCTCGTACACACACGCACGCTCGCGTCATACGCAACGCTTGCTCATGCTTGCCTGCTTGCTTGTATTATATACGTGTGTGTAGTCTCTCGAGTCACTAAGAGAGAGCTAGAGAGAGAGAGAGAGAGAGGGGGAGACAGAGAGTGGAGAGCCTATACGGCTGCTTGCGGCAGGTGCGTCGTCTTTGAGTCCAGTATATATAAATATGTGTGTGTGTGTATGTTGTAGAGACCGCTGATGAGGAGAGACGCGCTCGTCGTCGTCGTTATTTTGGCGGTTTTTCGTCCCAGTGCGCTGGCTTGTTAGGTGGAGTGAAAGAGAGAATAGTTGCTGCTCGTGAATGCGAGAGCTGTGAATAAGGAATTTTTTTATTACGGGTGTAGTTAAGAAATAGTTTCTTGCAATTTACGCGGTTGGATTATATATAGCGGGTTTTAAAAAATGTCAAAATAAATGAACGAGGCTGATGGGAGGCACGAATTAAGCTAACTTTAAGAGCGGTACTCTCAAAAATTGAAACAAATATCATGTCTTTAAATAAATGAAGTCTGGAATTAGGATTTATTTAAAGTCATTTACTTTCATTTAGGAAATTCCCCTTCCCCTTTTTCAGTGGCGTGTACGAATCAAATTAAATATATACACCTTTCCAGAAAACATTAATATTAATGTACCGTGGAATTCTCTTTGTGAAAACGCCTCTTTTGAATGCTAATTGTTTAAGAAATGACTATACAAATTATAACCCGCTAATGTAGTCTGTATTACATATATATATCTTTTCCATATTGATTTTCTCGCTATGGTGTGGTGTAACACCATTCATTATTTAACGCAATATATATCACGCGCGAATTGTCGGTTTTGTCACAGCCACATCTTGAGGCTCATAAAAAGATAAAACGTATGCAGCCATTTTAATACAAATTTAACCACGCCGGTCAGGAAAATAAGTTGAATAAAATTTTTATGCATATCAAGTTTACAGTGTTCAACCAAGCGATACATCCGAAAATAGCAGCGAGGACCGAAATTAGTCTTTTTTTTTACACACCGACTGCAAATCCTCATTCTCTTTTTTTAAACGCGTGGAAAACTTATACAATCCAACTTTTTATTTTCCGTACATGAAAAAGTCGGGAACGAATAGATGTTTTTACACCGGTTGTATATTCAAACTGCACGCGGCGAATCTCAAAACTACAAAATGTAAACTGCAGGGAACAACTGTTTGCTCGAGTATACGCGCACGTGAGAGCGAGTGGGGATAGCAAGGAAATATATTGCCTTAGATAAAAAAAGAAAACTTATAGCCTCGAGTTTTGAATAAAAAGAGCGGACTTTATTTTAGTTATCGCAAATTTCAGCTATACCTTGTAGTAGATTGAATTTTCGATGAAACCGTCGTCGTCATCCGTATCCCGTTGTTTTAGCAAGAAATTTTTCGCAAATGTTTTCTAAGCGCGCGAAACACATTATAAAATAATACCCGCTGGCGCTAATCGAAAAATAGATTAAAAATAAACAGCCCAACATTGAATGCAATCGCAAACGATAGGATGAAATTATACCAATAAAGATTCCCTCCGCCATCCTCGTCTTCCTCTGACATAATTACCTCGCATTTTACTTGCACCATTTGCACTGCAATCGAAAAACGGATGTGGACCTTTCACGCTCAAAAGCAACACGTGCACATCCGTCCGAAATTCAACTCTCCCTTCTACTATAAAAAAAGCCGACGCGCGTCGAATAAAAAAACAACACGGACACAACGGTGAAAAGTGTCCGAGAGTAGTCTCTCTGTCCCTTGCGTGCGCGAAAACTGGATCAAAGCGATAGAGTTGTGTCGCTTGCTGCTCGCGAGCGAGAAACTGTGACGAACGACAATAGAAATGCCATGACAATGAACAACGCCCTTGCAATGTCGTGATGCGTTTCGTGTGCATCCCGTACATATATATACACACACACACACACACCTGAAACAGCAACGATAATTTTTTTCCTTTCATTCCTCGCGTCGTAATTAGGACGCAACTTTTTAATCGTCGCGTCGCACAATATAGAACGGTGTTCTTTTTTAACTAGGTGAATGTACTTTGAACGCTTGTGGTTGTCACGTGCCTGTATATGTACGACGAGGAAGCGCGTTTTTCCGAGGCTAAATATGGATATGTATAGACAGAGGTTGCGAGGATTGACAGCCGGCCCAGCGGCGTCGTTGTTCGCGTGCTGACGCTTAGTAAATATTGTAATTTGATGTATCTATATAGAAATACGATATTTCGTCCGAGACCGCGCGTATACTACTATCTTTTTTTTTATGGCTAGCAGTAAAACAGCAGTGACAACATCCACGCGTGTTCGCAGTATTACTTGCATAAAGCGTGTTTTTTTTTACGCGCCATTGTACGAAGGAGTCTCTATTTTCAAAATAGAAATAGAACTCGTTGTCAGAGAGAACAATTTTTTTTCATACAGTCAAATATCCTATACACACGTTTTTTGAATATTCTTTTACAAAATATAGAAAAACAAACGTTCGATTGCTTAACCAATAGCACACCACAACCCTGCAAATTCCAAATTCTTATACTAAATTCATATATATTCTACAAACTAAATCACCAGCCCATCGAGCAATTCATTAATTTCCCTCATTCAAGTAACCATCACCTGCGTTTAAACCAAGACCTCGCAGCCGGCCATCAAGACCAACACCTGCAGTAGCAGCTACTCCATTATTAATAAACTCACCTAACCTACCTTTCTCTCCCGCTCTCTCTCTCTCTCTCTCACTTCACCCTCTCTCCATAACAGCAGCAGTATATCGAAACAACAATGGCAAGCTTCTCTTACCCCTTCCCGACGACAAAGCAATTTCGCGGAAACGCAAATGAGATTAGAATTAATTCGACGCCCTCTCTCTCTCTCTCTCTCCTTTCCTTTTGTCTTCTACTCCTCCTCTCCCGTGCAAAAGACATTTCAATCTGAAACCACGCTTTGCCGGCTCTATATAGCATTCTCGCGTGGCGTACCGATCGATAGAAGCACTTCGCGGCTTGCGGGGTGAGCGCTCACGCGACCCCGAGACTCTTTCTATACTTATCTGGAGAAACCGATTGTCGTCGTCGTCGTCGCGCGCGCACGGTTTTATTGCCGCACCCGCACCCGAACGATGCCTTTCTTTACGATCTCTCTCGAGAAAAGGGGAAGAGACGATGTATAAATTGCATCGTAAACGTAACGTTTAATAAGGTCGTTCTATATATATATATGAAATCATTTCTCTCGAGGTGTATATGATATCTAGCGGATTGGTCACCTGCGTGCCAATGCGCGCATGTATATATCACGCGTCACATCAAAAGCAGGTTAATGGAGTGTCGTCTTTGTTTATCCTCCTCATCGTCCTTCCGCACGTTCCGTAAATGCGTTATAGGAACACCCTTAGACCGTCGAGATTGCGTCGTGTTTTATATACAACGTAGCGTACACTCCGGTAAAAAATGTCCTGTCGGGAGTTATTTTAAAATTTATCCCCTGTATATACACGCTCTTCTTTTGTCGCTTCAATTTTCAGCCGTGTCAATTCGCGTTCTCTTCTTCTTTTTTCCTTCTCTTTTTTTAAGCTCCCGCGGTTTATTTTCGATGGGAATACATACTTTTAATATTTAAAAAAAGAAAAATTGTACAATGCGGTGCGACGCGCTATTTTTGCTCCAATTCTTTAGCGTCCAGAATAGAGTGAAAAAAAGAATTCCAAGCGAGAGAGTAAAAGAGAGTGATTTAGATAAAGAACACTTTGCATAAAAATACGCGTTCTCTCGTGTACAATGTATGCTAATACAAACTATGCATCATACATATTACGTAGCGAGATAGTGCGTGCTCACGCGCGCTAAAACACTCTTTTCTTTACATACATTAAAATTATTTACATATATACCTCTCTTTATTCGAAAGAGAGCGGGAGAAAAGCGTGCGTACGCTTGTGCTTATCATCATCCGCCGATCCACTATACGTTCAATACTCTCCATAACATTTTCGTATACATCCGCGCTGCTGCTGCTGCCACCATCGTCACAATTGGCCCTTTTAACTTGGTGCTATGCTGCTACTTCCGCATATTGTTATCCCTTATTCCTCTACCCCCAAAGGAAAACAATGGCTCTCGTCTTTATCATTCCCGGCACGAAACGGCATATTTCAGAAGAGAAAGAGAGAGAGAGAGAGGGCTATACACACCACTCGCGCGTTAATCTCATTGAAATGACAAAGCTCGAAGGGCTAATTGAAAGTCAGCTTGCGCATATTGTATGCATGCGCGCGCCAACCAGCGGCGCAACACCCAATGGCTTATATCTATATATACATATACATACGCATTATTATGGTGTACGCGCAAAGGACCTTCGCAGAGTGAGAGAGGGAGAGAGAAGATATCCTTTCCCCGTGTTGGCGCTGTGTATAAGTATATACATGCGCCCTCGGGCAACCACGCGAACAAAGAAATCGCACTCGCATGAAAGAAAGAGGGAATGTGCGTGTGCGTATATATACGTAGCGGAGATGGAAGAAGAAGAAGAAACAGAAGAGGGAGATGGTATATACATAGGAGGGATATTAAGAACGGGAGATTTGATTGATTGATGGTTCTTGTTTATATCCCGCGCGAATGGTGTGGATAAGTCGGGAAATGAAAAAGAATTCAACTGCTGTGTATACACGCTGCTATTTTTCGCGCCCCCCCAGTGGAATTTCATTAAAATTCAATTGGAATAACTCTCAGCTCGCTCGAGACTTTTAATTTTGCGGTTGCGCTCGATGCAGTGTGCACTGATCTAATTATACGGAAAGTATCCGTAAGCATAGCACTTTAAACGTTCATTTTATACGGCAATTAATAGTACCAAAACACTCATTAAATACCTACACAGCTATCGTAATTTATTTACAACAACTACGAGAGCGAACAACAAAGTTCGCAAGAGAAAACTTCTTCGTATAAGCCATGGCAGCCCTGTGCAGTACTTTCTTCTCCCGCGAGCTACCTATCTTTGCTCTGTACTGCGAGTACGAGGAGGCAGAGGTATTACCTACCCCAAGGTTATCGATCCGTGCCTCGAACATTCGCCTCTCTCTCGACTCCCGCAACAGCAGTGGCGAATCGTAGAAGAAGAAAGATCCGGATTTCAACGCGGACGTTCGCGTATATACGTTCTTCTCTGCGCATCTTACGACG
This sequence comes from Torymus tubicola, assembly GCA_035583055.1. NCBI lineage: Eukaryota > Metazoa > Arthropoda > Insecta > Hymenoptera > Torymidae > Torymus > Torymus tubicola. Next base: position 9,730 of record JAWWEQ010050017.1, read on the forward strand.
CGTTGTGTATATATATATATATATATATATATATATATATACATATATAGAATGATGTGGGGTAATGTGCAGAAGCTTTGCTTTTGAAGTTGCTCTTGGGTGGAAGGGAGGATGATAAAGTTGAAGTTTTAAGATTTTTTTGGTGGGTATACAGGTTATTTATTGTTAATTGTAATGGAAATGCGTAGGAGAGAGCATTGGTTGTTGTAATAATGGGGAATTAAGTAATGGAGGATGATGAATGTGTACGTAAGGTTGCTCATGTTTCATTCAATACATTATATTTTTTTTATATACACTACTTATATCTCATGAATTCTTTTTTTTCTCATGGTTTTATTATACAATTCGTATAAAATAAATAATATAAACATAATCGAAATTACGCAAGACAAGAAAACAGGCGAGTTGTATCTCGATTCGAAAATAAAGTCATCCGGAGTGCAAGACTAATTAAGCATTGCATAATAATGCGCAATGTAATGCTACGAGTGTACACGCGTCTATATCATCACTCTACAATCCGTATATATACACACATTTTTTATCCAAAGGACACGACGTTATTCTTTCTTTCCCATTACACTCATTTCCCTTATTAACTTTCTATCCTCGCGTGCTCGCGTACATAGACACCCATGACACGAGAGATCTGCGCCTCTTATACTTTCATACAATATCAAATAAATGCCGCGCGCAGATAGCAATAAAACAATAAACCGAAAGACAAAACATTCGGCAAATTACCTCGCAGAAGCAATTCCCTAACAACTTTCTCCGATAAAACTCTCTTTCTTCGTTTCAGCCCGCAGCACTGCGTCTTCTTTCGTGGGCTCGCTCACTCTTTATTTTTACTCCTTTCTCATCAATCCACCGATGATGCTCCCTTACTTCCGCCGCGGCGATCCCGCCAAAAATATCTTCTCTGACTGCGCCGCGCAAGTGCCGAAATGAGCAGCATCGAGCGAGCTTTCTTTTTGTGTACGCCTCCGAGGTAAAAGAGAAATCCGGTGGAGCGAGATAAGTGCCGTCGTCTTTTTCTCTCTCTCTCTCTCTCTTTTTCTCCCTTCACAACTCTCTGTCGTTCTTCCTCGTGGTCTTGACCTGCCTGTAATTGGACTCAGGTATATAGAGGGCCTCGGATCCTCCCTAGGATGTGTATACATATATATACACCCAGCCGAATTTCTCTCTGTCTCGTTGCGCTATATACGAGGTCGTCCGTGGTGGAGATGCGCGGACCTTTGTCTACCGCGAGTCGGTGAGAGCAGCAATGTTTTATGCTTTTATGAAGAGAGTTTATTAGGGAGAAAAGAAGGGAAGACGAGTGAAATTCAAGCTTTACTATACGCAGATACAAGAAGTTGGTTGTAAATAAGCAGTTCTCGCGTGGGGTTGTACAAGATATGTGTGTATGATCTCGATGAAAAAAAAATAATAAATTGTATAAGTTTTTTTTTATGATGTAATCGAAACGTTCAAAAGATTGTTTGTTTGTTGATTAAAGTAGAGTTGTTTTGTGTTGGAACAATTGTTTGCGAACTACGTTGGCTAAATGGAAAACTATATATAATTTTATAACGGCGCTTAATTTAACTTTTCACATTTATAAAACCTTCTGGAGCAGAGCTTGTGTGTAATATGGGGGTTTTTCATAAAATTTGAGATTAACTAACTAAAATATGCAGTACACGCGTAATAAACTGTAATTATTTCCTAATTAGAGGCGGGCATGTACGCGGCAAGCGAGAACATTTTCCTTTTTTTTTGCTGTGACTTTTAATTAAATAAAGAAATTGAGATAATTATTTACCTGCGCGCTCGGCTTTCTCGAAAAAAACCGGCTGCTATAATTCACCGGTATTCGAATTATTTGAAGGTACTTGTCAGTGTATATTAACACTAAATATATAATTAATACAATTCTACAACGACTCTCAATTGAAATGTATTCATTTTCTGGACAATTATTTCCAATAAATATTCTAAAATTTTAGTGTAAATGATTTTTCATGACGCCTACGCAGCTTTCCACACGCATCACAACAACAGCTCAACTATGCGCGTTCTGCAAAGGACAGAGATTCACGCCTCGTGGGATTTTCTCCCGCTGCTCGACTTTCTCGCGCGCGCGCGGTCGTTCTACTTCACGGACTTGTTGTCGTTGTCGGCAGCGGCAACGACGACGACGACGATGACGACTGTCGATCCGCACGCTGTAATTGCCCTATTGAATTACTCGCGGCCTCTTTGCGGCCGGCTGGTTTATATATCGATGGCGGCGTGCGGCAGTTGTACGTACGGGCTGTGTAAGAAGTGGGAAGAGTTGAAATTAATATTTATTGAAAATAATGTGTTAAGTTTTTGATTGACTGTATTTAAAGTAATGCAGTTCAGAATTGCGTCAGCATTTTAAGTAATATTTTACATTTAGTACAAAATAGTTTAAAAAAATAATAAATATTTCTTTTAAATGGTCTTTCAATATTTTATATAAAATTACTTTGATTAATTCAAACGAAATATATGTGGGATTGGATGTAGAGAGAGAGGGAGAGACGGATTCAAGAGGTTTAAGACGAAGACGAACATTGAAGACGTGAGTGACGAAACCAAGACGCTAAAGACGAAGACGAAAATT
>JAWWEQ010050018.1:0-12369 GCA_035583055.1 Torymus tubicola
GCACGCACGCACGCACGCACGCACGCACGCACGCACGCACGCACGCACGCACGCACGCACACACACACACACACACAACGTTACAAGTTTACGTGCGCTAGTGTTGTGCTGGCGATTGTGCTAAGTGCCACACGACTCAAGCGCCGCCGTGGCAGCGCCGGGACGACCGCGGAAATTTCAACTGGAGCTCTCAAAGCATGCGAAGCAGCACATACTATACAGTGATGTGTTGTGTTTATAACAGCATATGCTGTTCCAATTTAGAAAAATTGCTGTAAATATGAGTTGATATCAACAATATGCAGAAATGCATTTCAGCAATGATGGAGAGAAAATTAGATAAGTATTATTTATTATTCAAATTAGTCGGTGTATTAAATAATTCTGAAAGTAATGAAAAACTTTATTCATAGAATAGATAATTTGTGTATGTTTTTTTCTGTTTCAGAAGATTGATCATTTGTAATGTAGATGGACCGAAGACAAAAACTGAACGAACAGCTTTGCAACAGGATAACCATCAAGATTGCCAAATAATTATAAAATTGTTTACTAGATAGAAAGAAGAAAATATTAGATACAAGAGCGGCACGTTAAAAGAATCAACAATCAAGTGCAGTTGTGATGTACTTTGTGCTGTGTATTAGAAGAAACTCAATAAATAAAATTTTTAAGCTCACAAGTGATGCAACAGACTTGTCTAGAACTTCTGATTACAGTGAAAAGTAATTTTATAATCTTTGCTGTTATACAATAAAATCTGCAAATGAAATTACTTCTGTGGCAGTGTGAGCTCCAGGCAACGAGCATTCTCCCTACGCCGCAGGTACCGCTGGGCGTAAGTAACGGTACGACCGCGGGTACTTCTGGGTCCCGCCGGAGAGGCCGCAGAAACTTCCGGTCTTCTATACCCGATCGACGCAGCCGCGGGTACTTCCAGGATGTTCACACTCCCGCACCCGCAGGTACTTCTGGGGTGAGCAGCGTGCGAAAGTCGGGCCTTCAACCCGCATCATGTCTAAAGTCTCATGGATTTATAAATTGTCGAAGATAAACCTCATCCGTCAAGCCAACGAGTGGGGACTCAACGAGGAAGGCACGGTCGATAGACTAAGGCAAAGACTGGTAAAATACTCAAGAGAGAACCCAGAGGTTATCAAAGAGAAACCAGAAGATCCGCAGGACTACGACGAGAAAGCGGAAAATCTCCGAGACCTCCAACTTATAGACGATAATCCAGTTATAGCACCGCAAACAAGGATGAACACCACCGTGACCGACCAGACAAAAGCTATCGATCAAATGAGGAAATTGGGTTTACACGTCAACGGTAAAGAAGCCTACAGCTTCCTCGTACGCTTGGAGGAACTACAAACGCCGTATGGCTTCTCGGACGACCAAACGTTCCAAGGTTTTGCCGAACTCCTACGAAACGACGCACAGCTGTGGTACCCAAACACAGTAGAGTCCGTCACCAACCTAAGAGAATTAAAAAAGAGTCTGCAAGTATATTACATACAACCGGGCGAACTGCGCCACCTAGACCGGCAAATATTGAAACGCCGACAAGCGCACAACGGACTGATCAGAATATTCGTAACAGACCTCTGTACTCTGATACGCCGCCACGGAGGATATAACCTCAAAAGACAGTTGAGGACACTATACTACAACGCCAAAGCCGAATACCGACTGTACATCAAGCGCAAAGAAATCACGTCGATAAACGAACTGATACAAATGGTCCAGGAGTTGGACGAAACACAACGCCAAGTGGCAAGAAGGAACTATAGTCAACCAACAGCACCACCGTCAGGAGGTATCATGACCGTCACGGCATACGATAGGCGGACATGCTGTTGGCGCTGTAAGCAACGTGGTCACAACCGGTTCAACTGCAAGAACGAACAAAAAAAGTTCTGCTCACGGTGCGGCACAGATGATGTGTTGTCGCGCGACTGCAGATGCGTGAAGCAGGGAAACGGCAACAGGATCGAGCCAAACGACAACAGGACCCGGCCCCAGAACCAACCGAAAATCGATATTTCACAGTAAGCGCATTCACAGCCGAAGCATTGATTGACCTAGGACCCGCTACCTCATTTGTCAACCCCGAAATGGCGCGACGAGGTGTCGATATAGGATGGGCAGAAGCAAACGAAGAATGGGCAGCAGACCTAGCAGACGGTAGCGAAACACAGATAACAACCTGCGTTACCGGTAGAATAGAGATCGACAATAACGAGATCACACACAAATTCCTCGTAATGGATACCCTAGGACACCATAGGCGCCTATGGATGGATATACTCCAGAAAATGAATATACGACTCTATTTAAACGGTAAACTGCTAAGCCCAAAGGCAACTACTAGCAAACACGCCACCCGCGTAATATCGCCACCTATCGGCCTACAAGAACTAACGTCGAACAAAAAGACACGCTCGATAAACTTATCGGCAGGGCGAAAAAACGGTTTGAAACGGTGAAAGGTGTAACGCCGATTACGAAGCACGAAATACAAATACGCCTGGAAGAGAAACCCAGTCATGCAGAAGATGAAGAAGATGAAGAAGATCATCAATACCGAAGTAGAAAAGATGTTGGAGGAAGGAGTAATCCAACCCTCCAACAGCCCATGGAGCGCGCCAGTTATCATGACCAAGAAGAAAAACGGCAAATACCGGTTCTGTATTGATTTCAGACGATTAAATAAGGTATCAAAGAAGGACGCATACCCCCTAACACAGGTTAATGCCACCCTAGACAAACTGAGAGGAGCCAAGTACATATCCACAATCGACCTGAAGAATGGATACTGGCAGGTGGCGCTGACGGAAGAAAGCCGCGCAGCAACAGCATTTACCGTGGCGGGTGAAGGGCTATTCGAATTCACAGTAATGCCGTTTGGTCTGCATGCTGCACCAGCAACATTCCAAAGACTGCTACACAACGTTGTGACAGCAGAAATGGCGCCACATGCTTTCGCTTACCTCGACGACATAGTAATCGTGTCTGATACATTTGAACGGCACATGGTAGGCCTGTCCAACGTCTTCGAACGACTACACGAAGTCAAGCTCCATCCAAACTGGGAAAAATGCCACTTCGCATGTAAACGGCTACGATACCTAGGGCATATTGTCGATGAAAACGAGCTACAGACTGATCCAGAAAAAGTCAACGCTGTTACCGAACTAAGAGAACCGCAGGACGCTAAACAACTGCGACGCTTCCTGGGGTTCGTGTCGTAGTATAGTCGATTCATAAAAGACGTTACCAGGTTAGCCTCTCCGCTCAATAAACTCCTAACGAAGAAAAGCAAGTGGGAATGGGGGGAGGCGCAACAGACAGCGTTAGAACAGCTCAAGACGAGCCTAACTCAGACAAAGGTACAGCAGAATGAAATTACTCCGCCACGGAGCTAGAGTGCTTGGCAGTGAGGTGGGGGATATGGAAAATGCGCGACTACCTGGAAGGGTACCATGTCACTATTCTAACAGACCACCAGTCGCTCAAATGACTAGACAGCATAGAGAACCCATCCGGCCGCCTGGCAAGATGGGCCATGGAACTCAACCAATGGGATTATGAGATCCAATACCGCCGAGGAGCCGAAAATACAGTCGCGGACGCCCTCTTTCGCCAACCTCTACCAACATGCATGATAACAACCACGAAATGCGACTGGTACGAACGCACCAGGCAGGAAGTAGAGAAAAACCCTACCAGCCACCCGGAGTTTTGCATACGGGACAAACAACTATACCGACACGTACAACACTCACTGAACTTCAACGATACTGACACGTCCGAGGAATGGAAACTGTGCATACCAACCGAGCATGGTTCGCTGGACCGTACACAATACATCGCAGAGTGTCACCGGTCATATACAACCTCAAGGAGAAGTACGGAAAAATAATACAACATATACACGTGCGAGATTTAAAGGAATATAAACAAGAGGGAACCGAGGCGTAAACAGTACCTGGAAGACATCCAGTTCGTGGAAACCTATAACGCCGATCATCCGCTAAAGACAGGCATCCTCGGGTTGGCCCGCTATAAAGGCCAGACACCAGCAATGAAAGCTCAGTTGAAATCAAGATGGATATTAGTACGGACGCAATCTCTCTCGACGGGTATGACCCGCTGGAGGACGCTCCAGTAGCCAGCACATCAGTCGAGGCAACCGCAGCAACCGCAACCAAGCCACCAGCGCTCATCACACCGCTGGAACCCGTCCCAAGCACCAACAAGGACAAGACTCTCCTCGCGGTGGAGAATCTACTGAAGGATATGGGGGAAGACACGGAGATGGAGTATGACCCGGGCACAGCGACCAGCAGCGCTATACCGTACGTGCCGATCCCCATCGGAGAGCTGCGCAAGACGACGGCATGCGCGGTTACGCCACGCCACGTGCCGACCCGGCCAAAAATAATTACCCCGGCACGCAAACCACCAGAGACCGAAGTATCAGCAAAGCCGAGCCGGGGTAAGGAAGGGCCACGAAGACCTCTACCTCTCCTCCCTACGACCAAGGGCCAGGTCAAGGCGAGAAAAAGGGTGAAGATCATCGCAGCACTACCCAAAAAACCGACCCGGAGCAAAAGAGCGCAGGCTGTCCAGAAGCAGCCAACAGCCACGCCAGAGCAACAATGGATACCAGAGCCACCGACCAACCGCAAAACTGCCAGTAAAACGCGGCAGGAAACGGTTAAACGCACCACTCCCAACACCACCACACCCAGCACATCATCAACGGCTACGAAGAGGACAACACACTTCCTCTCACCGCAACCAAACTTCCCGATCAAGGGGAAGCGTAACGTTAACGCACTGCCCAAAATAAAAATACGCCTTCCCCAAGGACCAGAGGTGTACGTCCGGGTGGGCGTAAAGTGATACCACGTGCGGATAGAGGGGTGAAGATGGGCGCTACGACTCAATCCGGACAGAGGCGAAGTGTGGAAAGCTAGCGAGACCATCGTAAGTCCCGATGATTCTTGTTATATTTTTTTTTCTTTCTTTTCTTTTTCTTTCTCCATCCTGTTAAAGCGCACAAGAGGGAGCCGACGACTCGCTCTCCGAAGTAGGGGGGATGTGACGGAGCGTCTCCGCCACTATTTGAATCTCGCGCCAAAGAACTAGTACCGTGGGCGACCACAAGCATAATTGGAGCCACATACGAGCGTATCCCCACGAGGGCGGCCGCACCGACGCCGCCGCCGCTGGCGACGCATGCGCACTCGGCGCACACGGGGTATAAAGCCGCCGCACCGGCCGGAGCAGAGCAGTTCGTTCAGGGCCAGCGGCGAGGAACTTCTCCCGCTCCCCAGCTCCGAGCCCACTCTGCCAGCAGGTACTTCTGTGGCAGTGTGAGCTCCAGGCAACGAGCATTCTCCCTACGCCGCAGGTACCGCTGGGCGTAGGTAACGTTACGACTGCAGGTACTTCTGGATCCCGCCGGAGAGGCCGCAGAAACTTCTGGGCTTCTATACCCGATCGACACGGCCGCAGATACCGCTGGGCCTCCACTCCGAATAGCCACGGGTACTTCCGGGCTGTTCACACCCCCGCACCCGCAGGTACTTCTGGAGTGAGAAGCGTGCGAAAGTCGGGCCTTCAGCCCGCATTTAGGTTAAGTCGCGTTAGATATATATATAAAATGTTCGTTAGTTAATTAGTAGTAATATTTTTTAATTGCGTGAACTGTCGTGCGAATAGTGAGTTGCTAACCGCCCGGTATTGTTTATTGTTTCAGAATCAAGAGTCGCAGTAACCACACTTGCGTGAATATTATTTCTTATTGCGTGTATAATTGTTAAATGGACTCATTTAAATAAATATACCTTCCACATTTACTTTGTTCGATTCAATAAACCCTGTTCATCTCTCAAACGACCCTGGTCAACTCTAGAGCATCCGGCGGGAGATGCTCCTCCGTTACAGCTATTATAAACACATCACATCACTGTATAGTATGTGCTGCTTCGCATGCTTTGAGGGCTCCAATTCAATTTGCCTCGGTCGACTCGCCGCGGCTGTGGCACAGAGTTTCGTCTCCGCTCCGTCGTTTGCCACGGCGGCACTTGAGTTGTGTGGCACTTTGCGCAATCGCCAGCCCAACACTGGCGTGCGCCAGCGTTAGTATATAGGTATAATGGCTAGTTATTCCCGGCTTTGACGTGATCAATTTATATAAATATATATATGGCCATGTCTCTCACAAATCGAGAGGTCAAAAAATAGATTTTTTACGTTATAAACCTCTTAAAATTAACGTTTAATCTAAAATTTATTTTTTTAAACGCTCAGAAAAGGTGGTTTTGCTTCTCATTCTGGATATCCCTGAAGTTTTTAGATTTCTTTTTACCTATAGTTTTGGAGATAAAAGAGGTTAAAAATTGAATTTTGATGATTTTTTGCATTTTTAACCGATTTTCATAAATTTATAACTCCTCAAGGAAGCATTTTTCGCGATAGACGCCGGAATAGTTTTTTGTTGTAGAATTTTACTTACATATATGCAAATGAAATATATAAATTAAAAAAGTTAAAAGTCTGATCCGGACTCTCTCTACAAAAAATTCACGGAGATACCCTTTTATTTTTCAAAAGTGTTAGTATTAAACCTGGAATGGGTTGCGATTGTTTTTGGATCTAAAAAAATTCATTCATAAAGTTAAATTCAACGAAAAATTACAAAACAAAGTTTATGTAAGATATTTCGAAATTTTTCTTCCTTTTTTGGAATTAACTAAAAAGTGTTAACATAAAAAAGACTCTTAACTTAATAAAATCTTAAAAATTATATTAAATGTACTTGATATTCTTTTTATTTTTAAAGGAACTCCAAGAAGTTTTTCTGCTCGAGTTTTAGGAATGGTATGGGCAGGATTTGCAATGATTATAGTAGCATCCTATACAGCTAATTTAGCTGCTTTTTTGGTATTGGAGCGACCAAAAACTAAGTTAACAGGCATTAATGATGCAAGGGTGAGTTTTTATTCTATTTATTAATTTCATTTTTATGCATTAAACAGTCTCTATGTCTATACATATGTTAGCTTTCAAATTGACTGTATCCATGTCTTACTGTTGATTGCCTATTAAAACTTTTTCTTCAAATACTTATACGCAATGATTGAAGATTAGTCGCATCTCTTCTGTAATATCGTTAACAAAGATAGTATCTCAGATCCAAACCACATGTTGTTCCAAATCATTGAGATGTGTTTTGAGATGCCGAAATATAAAGACAAGCGCAATATTTGATTTTATCGATTCATTAAACTGAAGTTATTAAAATTTTCAGTTGTATTTTAAACAAATAACAAATAAAGAGCTACGTTTTTATGTTAACAATTTGGTTCAAACAAGTCCTATATAAGATTGTAAAAGATGAAAAAAACTTCGCATCGAAAACGCAATCGTACCGTCTAGACCTAAATTAACATATCTTCGGCCCGATGTTCTAGCTAGACTTTATAAGTACTTTACCTACTTATTAATGGCTTTTCATTTTAGACTTAGCACACTTTAGTTTTATACATTTAAAAATCATTCCAAAATGTGCAGAAATTAGGAAAAACATCGAATATAGTCTACGAGGCACAAACGCGCGTTTGCTGCAAAATCATGTTTGCTATAAAATTGTTTAAAAAATCGTAACATAGATATCTTTAACGATGGGTATGCATAACTATCAATCTGATAAAAGTCCTGGGTCCAAAGAATTATTTAAATAAAAATACTTTACAGCACATGACTAAATTGCTAAGCCGAATATACTGTGAGTCCAACTGAATTCTCATCAAGGAGATATTTAACCTAGCATCAAAGTAGTGTAAAATGCACCAGTTGTAATTTAGAGATAATAAAATAATAGAGAGTCAAATATACGCAAAATTAAATTTATATCATTTTTTAGGAAGACAAAATTAACATTGGTTATTTCGCATGAAATCAAGATTTACAGGGGATCTTTCTTATTTGCTGACTGGCAAATATATATGCTATATTTCAGATGAAACGAGCAGCTCAAAATTTCAAAATTGCTCAAAATTTGTAGACACTTAGTTTTGCATGAAAAAAACATGTTCCTAAATTTTTTGAGCACTATTATAATTTGTGACACGGCAAATTTTAATTCCCCGCGCCGTGCCACTATACTCGCCCTGAGGGCTCTATATCACAATCCGACAGCTGTTATTTTCTCACGATCTTTACGTTAACGCGGCCTATTATTTGATTGAGGGCGCCCGGTCACCTTAATCCCCACTCACACGGCTGCTCCTTGGCACGACTCTTATCTCCGGCGCGAATTCTGATTACGAAGGACGACCTGGGGGCGGTCGCAACCCTCGGCGGCAAAAGCTGTGAACCTACCGAAACTGCGCGACACTAAGGGGACACGACACTGGGAGAATAGAACGGCGTACACACCTTTTGGGCTTCCCAACACCACACATAAAGAAATAAACGCAAGAGAAATTAGTCAAATTAACAATTGTATTTATTTCCGCACTAACACTTTGCTTTTACAAAATCCGCCCCGTCACACTAATTTCACGCACGAGCACTTTACTCTTACAATATCGGCGTCACGGGGAGAGAGAGATGCCCGTATTCGTTCTAACCCTGAAAAGAAAAAGAAGGCACGTCGGGGAGCGAACAGGCTCGCCGACACGGGTTTACACTCACCGCTAGTGTGTAGTCGCACCGGCACAATCGTCGTCGCTGGCACTCCCTGATGTCGACTTAAATCCCTTTTCTATGCACACCGCAAACTCGCAATTCTCTATTCTCTTTCCTAGACTCTATCGCTCGCACAATACTCTCAATTACGCTTCTCAATACTCCTAATTACTCTTACAATACTCTCGAATCCTACACTATCTATTCGCAACAATTACTCGCTTCAGCGTACAATGGCTGACTCAATGAGCACACGGAAAATGTGCTCGCTCACTTCCTCTTTCTTCGTCACTACGGCTATCGCTATCTTTATCGCTCGTCCAGTCCCTAATGGCACATTACTTTTCGTACTTAACACAATCGACTAATTGTAGCTGTATCCTTTCTTCTCGCGCCCTTTCGGCCTATCACGCGCGAGAAGAAAGCTATTCGGCACGATAATTCGTCGCTTACATGCCAGGAGGGCTAGGTCGGTAACTTTAGGTGCAACCGATCTGCCACCTGTTGCGCGCGCCATTTAAATGTATAATTCGTGCTTTAGGTTGGCACAGTGGAGGCGCGCCTTAATTGCCGTGCCTCCACTACTGCGGCACGCTGATCCACAGCTTCGTTATCAGCACGTGGCTGCACTCTCTCTCACACACGAGCAGCGCGCAGGCTGTCTTCGCACAGCATTCATAGCCCACTCCGGCACATTCTTCTTCTCTCTCACTCTCATGCTATGCGCAGGCACGGCACGCAGGCTGCTGCTATGCCTCCCTACTTGGTTACAGTTTTCTTTCTCTCTCTCCCTCCCGCTGGTGCGCCCCTTCCATCTCCCTCGGTATCTCGTATACGGGCGCGCATATACAGTGCACAGGCTACCGCGCTGTGCTTCTCTCTCACTCTCCCTACTCCGGCACTCGTACCCTCTCTCTCACTCCCATGCGCTCGTAGCGCGCAGGCTACGGCCGTACATGCGGTGGCTCTTTCGCACTGGCTCTCCCTCTCCGGCACGCTTGCCTTCTCTCTCACTCTCGCGCTCGGCACGTCTTCCATCTTTCTCCTATTCGTGAGCCGTCGCCTGCTATCTTTGCTGTGTACATGTGTGATGTTTGTGTGTGTGATGTCAGTGTTTGTGTTTGTGTCGTGCATGTGGCCGCTTGTTGTGGTTGCGCATGGTCGTCGAGACGGCACGGCTCAGATACGCCTCTCTGTTTGTGCGTGTACGTGCCCGTGTGTATGGCCTTGGCTCGTCAGCTGCTCCTCGTACCTCAACAAAAGAAAAACTCTGCATTAGCTCCGGTGTATGACATACACGCGGAGCTGAGGACGAGGAGGAGTCGACATCGTAGCGGCTCTGATTAATGCTTCTGCATTACAAATTATAGAAGTTATTGCACATCAAAAATTGTTATTTTTTGCAATTTTTGGTAAAAACTCAACTTTTGCCCTTTTTTACTCAAAATCCTGAAACTTTTTGTATAGCACATTGATTAGAAAAAAGTTTGCATTTTACTTCTAGAATGTAGTCATATTTTTTTTATGACCCTTTTTGAAAGTTTCTGATTAGCTGCTTTTCAGTATATGTCTACCTTTATCAAAAAAAAGAAAGCGAATCGAAAACTCGATCTCGTAGTTGTGATCAGTCATTGGCAAATTATTCAAAACGACGTTCGCCTGACGAGCCCGAGAGAGAGAGAGAGAGAGAGTGAGAGTGAGAGAGCACGCATAAATAAAAGTAAAGTATGAATGTACCGGTACCTCATCCCAATATAAAAGGTATAAAATGTGATAGTAAAATAACTTTAATCAGTAAAAAATGTTGGTAGATATTATGTTTGCAAAATATTGCTATTATTATATTAATTCGTAATTTAAGTGTATGTACATGAAAGTTTGTGTTTAATGAAGCCTGTTTCTTTCTTTATCCACAATGAATTTAAAAAAAAACATAGGTAATTCTATACTTTTAAAAAAAAGTAAAAATATTTGCGAGTAAGTATATCCGTTTCTCGCTCTACCTCTGTCTCTCTCTTTTATTTTCAAACGTTTATTAAAGATAAAAAAGTAAGTAAGTATATCTGTTTCTCGCTCTACCTCTGTCTCTCTCTCTCTTTTATTTTTAAACGTTTATTAAAGATAAAAAGTTATGAAGTCAATCAAGAAATAGTAGAGAGTTTAAAAATCAGTCAAATTTTCGCTGATTTTCTGTTCTTCTACTGTAAATAAAAATTTGTTGGGGTGTGCATATCTTGTTTTTTGAAGTGTATTTTAATCTTATCTGTCATTTCAAGTTTCTTTTTGTTTCTCTGGGTGAAAGTTCAGTGATTTTATTAAGTCAGTGCTCTGTGTTAAATACTATTTATATATATTTATAAAAACATGCTTTTGGACACCGGGGTTTGTTAAAATTTTGATGAATATGTATATTAGTGTAAAAAGCAAGATTAGTGACATATATGCAATAAATTTTCGTATATTCCCGTGCATTGTTAAGATATTCAGAAAATTGATCAGCAGTATTAAAGTAGGGTTTATGGTAACCAGTATGTTGTAAACTGGTGTTTATGGAGCCCAGACGTTTTATTTTATGTTTAACATAACAATTTTGTTTACAACATTTTTCTAATGAATGTTCGTAGTACCTAATTTAAATACAATGTTTATTTAACAATTTATATAAACAAATTTGAGAAATGCAATATTTCGGTTTTTAAAAATTTTATAGACCATTTTCCATCATTTTCTAAGAGAAAAATTTTCCTTGGCAATTTTCCATTAGACACATAGTTTCTGAGAAAGAAATATTGAAATATTTGTAAATCGCATTTTTGGAAGTTTTCAGAACGTTCTGCTCGAAAACTATGAGTCTGATATAAAATCGCCGAAGAACATTTATATAGAATGTTGAAATATCGTCGTAACCAGGCCTAAAAATTATTGTTATTTCAAAATTTTTATTAACATATTTAAAAATTAAAGTTCATAAAATTGATTTTAAATTTCGTTTTGATAAATTCCAAGTTACAATCTGTAATTTATTGTGAAAAAAATGTTAAAAATGTTCTCTTTAAATTTTTTATCAGATACATATAGGACTGCAAAGTCTCAGAAAAAAATATGATTATTCAAATATTTTAACATTTTTTTAGGACAAACTATACATCTGAATAAAAATGGTCTAAGATCATTTTTCTGTCAAGAAAGGCCAGAAAAACACTTATAAGTTGTTAAAACTAATATATAATATTTTTTAAATTTGTTTATTAAAATTATTAAATAATTTACGGATATCCCTTTAAGTTACCGTGAGAACCTAAAAGTACCTAAACTAGATCCCTAAGCACCCGGGCTACTTTAACTTTCTTATATACGTGCAGAAAAAATGAAAAATAACATTATCAATATAAAGGTTTCTCCGAAATAAGGCAAGTATCTCTACTGAAAAAATCATGTGATTAATCAAAAATGCTTTTCTGAATTTACAAATTAATTTACAGATTTAATTGAAAACGTTATGTATAGGAATGATGTGAAAAATAGCAGTATTAATAAGCTAAAACATAATAATAACTATTAATTTTTAATTTTTAATAATGTAACGGCAGCCGCGAGAGAATATTCATGCTGAAATAATATTCTCTCGGAGCGCGGCGTAGATGCTCACGGCTGTGAGTCCGC
>JAWWEQ010050019.1:0-12369 GCA_035583055.1 Torymus tubicola
CATATGCTGCCTACGTCGGCAGTGCGCACGCTGTTTGTTTACTTGCGTACCCCTGACGAGCAGCTTTAAGTAGCGATACGAAACTTATCAACAATTATTCGAGTAGAACTCGATTGTATTGTAACGCTCACGAGTGAGCATTACACTTTATAGCCCTCTAGACTATTCTTCGTTTCTTTCTAGTTCGCTCCTAATGCGATTAAATGTGACCACCACTTGAGTAGCGAGATCAATTATCGCATCTTATCCTTTCTGTAGGGAAAGTAGGCACTTTCCAAGGCCATTGAAAGATAATGAGCCTTCTCATACGATTCAGAACAGTTCCCTTTCTTCATAAAACCTAGGACTCACGAATAAAACATGCTCGACGTCCACGTTAACATTAGGACATGCGGAATAGTCCGCACTTTAGTATACTCCTCTTCACTTCAGATAACTGCGAAAATAGTCAGGGTCAGTGTTTAACCATTGTTTTTGACGTTGTCCTAGGTAGAAGTCATCTTCTTCTGTAGCTATGCCTTCGCGATACGTCTCGAGCTTTTTCGATCGCCATTAGGTTTAAAATGGTAATCCGGCGATTATCGAGAGAGCGATATTTGAAACGGTACGCTAGGCACATGCCATTCTTAGTCAGTAATACCATATAGAGGTTTTTTGTCTTTATTACTCTCACATAATATAACATTATTCGCATGAGAGTGAAAGAAACAAAACACCTCTATCTGGCATCACTGTTCTTAGTACGATTGTCCTACTGGCTCTTCAGCAACCACGATTGCGCTATCTCCGACATATTGTACCGCTTCGATGCTTGCTAAGCACAATGTCGTCCACATAGGTTACCACCACCTATGGGAATAATTGTTTAAGTAAACCGTCGTATAGGACGTTCCATATAGAGGATCTCAGTACCGGACCCTGCAGCACCCCTCCTGTGACCTTATAAGAATGCATGCCGTCGTCGGTATTATAGAGAAGGGGTCAGTTCATAAGGTAGCTTGAGATAACTCTTCGATGATATAGTGGCACTCTTAAATTTTTCAAGGCTAATAATATGATTTCATCCCACCTGGCCGTATTAAATGCATTTCATATGTCTAGGACTATGATAGTATACATGCATTTTGTATACCCACAACCACTAACAGTGTTCTTGATTAACGATACCGTTGATGGTTTCGATTGTTGACCGATCCTTCTTAAGGTGAAACTGACTATTAGACAAGTGTCCAACCTGCCAATATCCGGTATAGCGAGTGGCTGATAAGAGAATGGCTTATTCCGAGATTTATTTTCCTTAGGAATTTTATTTGCCTTAGGAGATTTATTTGTCTTAAGAATCAGTATCAATTCTAGTACCTTACCTTGAATATTGCATAAGTTAGATATGAGTTGAAAGTGTCCTTGAAAATATTAGGAATATTTCGAGCGGTGATCTTTATGGCTGATTCAGGTACGCCATCTAATCTTGGGATCTTTCGTATAACAATCTTTTTGGCGGCTATCCATACTTCTGATTCGGATACTTGTTAGCTCGGCTGTACCATTGTTTTCTGTTAGTCCAGTACTAGCTTGTCGTTTCCGGTGTTCTGGGAACAAATGTTGGACCACTATGTTGAGGAAGATTGGACAAGTTGAAGTATTGGTGCTTAAGGGTTGGATTTTGTTCATGACCGTCGTCTCCACAGGTCAGGATCCACTACTTCGCAGAAATCCTGTCAACACTTTCTTTTGCTGGTCTCGATAACAACCTTGAGTTCTTCTTTTTGCTCATATCTGGCGGTTAGTTCTTAATATCGTGACCCACATATTGCTCTTTGACGCTCGCTCCTAGCATGGAGACACTCTGTACGTATTCCCGCAATATCCTTATTACTAGTAGCCTGCTAGGCGTCCGCGATGATTTATCTTTATGAACATTGAAGCATCATATACGGCTGTAATGGTCCGCAAAAAGTCTTGGATGCTCCTTTCAGCCAGCAAAGGAAATTGTGTTCGTGTACACATGCATGTGCGCAACGCACATGCATACGCACACACGCACACACGCATATACGCACAATCGTACACACGCACACACACATAAGGGGAAGCGAATTCCAATTTTCCGATACAGCGTCGGATACCCTTTTATATATCGTGAAATTAAGTTTGTTGTTCTGAAAATATATCTATTATGACCAAGATATTTGATGTTCAGAACTCTTTTAAAAAATTTTCGCTTCGTGTTTTCTTAGAATATAATTCGTTCATAAACTTAAAATTATAGACTAATTTGGAAAATAATTGCAGAATATATTTTGTTACGATTGTAACAATTCGTTGGCCTATTATTTTTGTTCGTTGTCTTTACTTTGTTCTTGCTTAACTATTTGTACGAGCTGTATGCGTAATGCGTCTCTTGATGTAGTCTTATAGATTTGAATACCCCGTTTTGTTAACTGCATAAAGATCTCTTTTTTTTTGTAAATGCTGGGCTTCGTTAACTGCCTCTGGGGTGACTCTGCGCTGTCCGCATTCTGCTCATCAGCGACACAACTCACACTTTCATATTATTCGTTTTTGCTTGTAGTTACCTGACGCAGCTCACTCGTGTATGATTGCAATGCAATGGTGGGCTCGTTTCCACTTTTTCCTCGCCAATTGTGACATATTCTCTTGTGTGGGAATAGTAGACCCAGACGAAAATAAAACTGCTTTCTTGGGAGAAATTGTGTATTTATTTAAAGGCTATTTATAAGCGTGTCTCGTCTTATTGCTAGCACGGGGTTGACTGACGTCTCGCTTCGCTCATCGAAAGTCGTACCTCTCTCATACTCGTCTGTTTACTATCTATACGCATACCACACCATACACAATCATACTCTATAAATACAAAAACAACCAAAAAGTATTATGAAAGTAGACAGTAAAAGCTAAAATTTATGCGCTAATTTGTTAAAAAATGTCTATTTTTCAGGAAGTTACAAGTAATCAAATAAGAAAATGATTAAAAGCGCGATCCATATAATCACTGAAAATGAAAACAAATTTTCACTGTCTACTTTCATAATCCTTTTTGGTTGTTTTTGTATCATAAATATTTGCAATGTGACACTCAATAGAAGAGACATTATTTTTAATGAAATAAAGGATATTTGGGATTAAATTGCCGATATCTCAAGAAAAACGGTCTATCAGACAAAATTGTCATCACTGGATTTCATTTTTCATCCAGACATAACTAACTTATATTTGATGCGTCAAAAAATACAACAAAAGTAAAAATAAAATTAGAGGCATTATATTAATTTACGTTAATACAAATTATTATAAAAAATTAATAAACGATAAACATCCAAATGAAATATTGAGAAAAATTAGAGGAATAAAACTTAATATACAATGAAAAAGAGAAACAAAGAAAAAGTAAATGAATTCTGTTATTGGTTGACTGATGAATAATGTTCGAAGGTAAGACGATCAGCGTGGTAGTCTCAATAATAATAGACATAACGGTAGAGGGAAAGTAGAGTTTCATTTAAATGTAAAAATAACATCGGCACACAAAAAGAAAATGGTCCGTTCTGGGAACCAGACCTATGTATTCTTATGTATTTTGACCTGCTGAATCTGAATCCGAGCTTAGTTTTTCCCACAATCCCCCAAAATTTTTTATAAATCGCGAAAAACCGTGAAAAATCGTGGAAAATTGTGAAAATTCACACGTAAATGTATAGATTATGAGCAATAAATTTTTTTATGAGTGTAATATTCATGGTTTTTGTGTATTTTGACGCGCTAAAACCGAATCCGTGGTTTATTTTGCCCGTTCACCCTTCTAAGTATGAAAAATTGGTGAAAAACTGTGAAAACACGAAAAAAATTACGGAAAATTATGAAATTTCGCATTAAAGAGCGTACGTTAATGCAAAATATTTTTTATGAGTGTATTATACATGATTTTTGTGTATTTTGACTTGCTAAATTCAAATCCAGTGTTTACTTTAGCCCTGCGCCCTTTAATCTTTGTAAAAATGGTGGAAAACCGTGAACAATCGAGGAAAACTACGGAAAATCGTAAAAATTTGCATTTAATAGTATAACTTCATTCCAATACATTTCTTTGTGAGTATCTCACGTATGATTTATGTGAATTTTAGGCGTCTAAAATGAGATCTGATGAGTATGTGACTTTTATATCCTCACAGCTTTGAAAAACTATCAAAAAATCTTATAAAATCGCTTAAAAATAACATTAAAATGACAAATAAATCGTGTCATTCAAGAAACTCTTTCTCTTTTCTCAATACGATTTTTGTTTTTTTTATACTTAGCACGTCAACCCGGTTTACTCTACTCCTTTTTTCTCTTGTAACGAACTCTTTTTTCTTCAAATGACCTGTGCAAGGGATTCATTTTTCTCTTTTTGCTCGTACTCACAGTGTCTCATTTAAGCATCCAACAAAAGTCTGCCATCATGTTAACGTTCCATTTTCCTTGGTAACGATTCTCCATCACACTTATATCTTGATGAAATAGTTCTCCTTCTTCTTCACTGAAGTCTCCAAGATTAGAAGGGAAGTAGCCGAGATGAGAATGTAAGAAATGCATTTTATAGCTCATCAAGCAACCTAAATTTTTAAAATTTTTCAACATTTCTTCGAGAAGTTCCTTATATTTCTCACTCATTTTATTTCCTAAGAAGTTCTTACATACAGATTTGAAACTCTGCCATGCAGCTTTCTTATTGACAGTCATTTTTGTCATGAAATTTTTGTCTTTAAATAGAGCATGAATTTGGGGACCATCAAAAATACCTTCTTTTAATTTAGCGGGAAATTTTTCTTTTAAATACTCGAAACAATCGCCATCTTTATTGAGAGCTTTTACATACTGTTTCACAAGTTTGATATGAAGTGGAGGAAGCAGATACTTTGATGGATCAATCAATGGTCGGCGTATAATGTTCTTCGACCCTCGTTCAAAATCTGCCCTAGTTAACCATATTTTTTGAACATAGTGACTCTGCCTGTCTCTGCTATGCCACAAACATAAGAAGCAGGGATTATTAGTAAAACCGAATTGTTATCCTAATATCAATTTTAAAATCGCCACAAACTTTCCATTGATGTTCAGAGTACTTTATTTTTTCCAATACTATCTCCAAATTTTCAGAAGTTTCGTTCAGTTTAGTCGAGTGAGCTATAGGAATAGATGCAAATTTTTTTCCTTTGTGAAGTAAAATAGCTTTGAGACTTCGTTTTGATGAATCAATGAAAAGTCTCCAGTCCTCGTCTTTATATGAGTTCGGTTTTAGCTCATTCACTAACCACTTCACATCTGTACAGAATACTAAAGAGTTTTCTGTATCGTTTGTGAAATATTTTCGAAAGCCTTTTTCTCTATCTCGGTAGAAAGAAGCTGTTGTTCTTTGTGCCAATATGGTTTTCTTTTTGAGTACCGAGGCTAGATGTACGGCTCCATCTTTAGGCAGTCCTAGATCTCGAATAAGATCACTCAACTCCTTTTGATTGAAGGTTTGAGGAGCCTTTATTTCTCCATCTGGCAAGTATTCATTTTCAGAGCTTCCTTCACTCTCGGAAGTTTCTTCCTCAGACAATTCCTCAACTTCCATTTCCTCTGCTATCCTTGAATTGTCTACATCTATGCATTCGGATTTCCCAGTTTCATCCTCGACTACTATTTTTTTTAGGCTTTTTCACTGAAGAAACGTCTGCATACACAATTCTAGATTTAGTCATACAGAGATGCAGTCTTTTTGGCTTGTTGGAGCAGACTATTTCATTGGTTTTGTAAATTTTAAGAATTCCAAAATGTATTAGATCTTTCTCAGGCAGTTTTAAATCAAACTACAATGAATGCTTTGTAAACTTAAAATTTACAAAACCAATGAAATGGTCTGCTCCAACAAGCCAAAAAGACTGCTACTAAAATTGTTTGCATGGATGTAGACAATTCAGGGGTAGCAGAGGAAATGGAAGTTAAGGAATTGTCTGAGGAAGAAACTTCCGAGAGTGAAGGAAGCTCTGAAGATGAATACTTGCCAGATGGAGAAATAAAAGCTCCTCAAACCTTCAATCAAAAGGAGTTGAGTGATCTTATTCGACATCTAGGACTGCCTAAAGATGGAGCCGAATATCTAGCCTCGGTACTTAAAAAGAAAACCATGTTATTTTTTGTTAAAATCAGACTTTCTTCGTGTAGTATTCCGCCTATATCTGTATAATCTCCTAAATCATCTATTAAACTGATTGATCTATCAAAAAATGCAGAATCTCTACTCGTTGCTTTTGATGTGAAAATAATCGTTAGGAGAAACTAGATCTGATTTTGCTTGGGGTGGAAGTAAAGAGTTTGATATATTAGGTTGGCTTTCTTTTGAATTTATTTCTACGTTAAAACTTCCTTTACTTGATGTTTTAATTTGTTCTACTTTTGATGTTAATGGAATGTCAATGTTTGGCAATTCGATTTTTTTTGTTCTGAGTTTTGTGACACATTAACATATGTATGCTCAGGAGAATTATTATCTAAACTTTCTAAATTTATCGTGTTTTTTCCATTAGAATCCTTTGTTTCTTTATTTATCGGACTAATTTTGACATTTTCATGTGTCTTCCGTGGAGGTGATCTTGGTGTTTTAACACTTCGTTGAAATATATTTGATGGTTCGCGATTTCTTTCTCCTACTTGCTCCTTCAACTTTGAATTTCCTTCTGCTTTTTCGTATCTTTGTTATATGACATTACATATTAATTTTTATTTTTACGTTTATTTCTATATTATCTTATTTATTTAAATTTCTTTTTATTTATTCACTTATTCATTTTATCCTCTAATATTTTAGTTATCTGTTTTTAACTATATTATTTATTTTGTATATTTGTCCCCTATATTTTTTTATTCATTTATTTATTTCCGATATTTAATCTTAATGTTTTTCTTATATCCAGATTTTAATTTTTTTTTCATTTAGCATAATCTATTTTCATGAATTCTATATATTCGTATTTTATTCAAATTCTATTTTCTTCATTTATTCGTTAATGAATTAGTAATACTCCACGAGTCGTCCATGCTTATCGTCAGAAGTTTGGGCGATAATGCTACAATGATCCCCCGAGCTTCTTACTGCAAAGCAGAAACTCGGAAGCAGTTAGTTAAACTATTTTTAAAATTAGTTAGTTACTAATTTTTTTTATAAACGCACCAATTTCATTTATGACTAACTTTTTTTTTATTTTTTTTTTAAATGTATAAATCTAGTGAACTTTCTTTCGATTCTGTACCGGAACCAATGTAAAGTCCGTAAATAATGAAATTTGGTATTTTATTTGTTAAGGTTTTTTTGTTTGTTGAAGTAAATATTCTTACCTTTCATGTTTGCGGGGATCTGTCAGATGAAATAATAACTTCACAAATGTAGAGAACTGAACCTTTATTAAATTATTGATTTATTCTAGATGATAATAATTGCACTAACTAAAACAACACACGTATTAATTAAATACTCCCGGATGGAGTTTACAAGATAAAATTTACGACGTGTTTCCAGTAGAGACTTAGCTCCGATTGACGTTTCGAATACGATGATTTGTTTCATCGCCTAAATGAACTAAATAAAAAAATGTTTATCCAAGCGTTTTCACAATTAAGAATGCAGAAGTTAAAAGTGTGTCGATGGTTGCATTGGCGAAATACGTCGCCGACGTAACATCTCCCTCCTTAGATGGTTGGACGTCGTGGAGATTAATCGTTTTTAATCAAATAATCTTAAATAATACAATAATTTAATTTTAGGTAATATCAAATAATTTTAAACAATACAATAATTTAATCTTAACTAACGCTTATAAAATTAATACATAATAACTTCTTAATTGATATAAACAGTCGTCGCAATTTCGTATATTATAATTTTAATTTAAAAATGTTATTATAGTAAATTTTCAATTAAAAATATTTCTGTAACAAAATTTAATATTTTCTACAGCGTTTAAAGAAAAAGATATATCATAAGTATTAATAGTATACATTACTTCTTGGTTTGGTGATAATGTTTTTGTTACAGTGCCCTTGAATAAATCATATTTGTTATCAAAATAGTTTTTGTTTGAAACCTGCAACCAAAATGCATGCCCGGCTTGAGCGTCTATGCAATGTTCGTCTGAGAATTTGCATGTCGTTCCTGAGTTTAAATGCAATTTATTATTATTTAAGTTTACTTTTGCGTATTCTTCCATAAACGTAATTTTTATGAGACCTTGCACAAGAACATTATCCCAACTTCCGTAATCATCCGCGTAGGTGCCTCCGGAACAGGATTTCCCTTCGATTTTTCCTGCTAGACTGATTCCTACTGTTTTTGTTTCATTTATTTTAATATTTACTATGGTATGAAAATTATCATATTTAAATATTCCCGTATTATGAATGAATTTACATTATTCGGCCCTAACTTCGTATAAATATTCTTGTAGACCGTTTTTAAGAGGACCTAAATGACTGAACATTCCGCAGTGATACATAGCTCGTCTTATTTCTATTTTACATTGAATTACGTAATTTGTTTTAAATTCCGCTAATTGTAATAATTCTATGGTTGTATTGGATACTTGTAAATCTTCTTCATGGAAGTCACATTCCCCAGTATCCATTAGCGAGTATGTTTTTACTGCAGGGTCAGCAGAGCCGCAGTTGAATCCAATTACGGCTTTGTTATATTTAATGAAGATTAAAATTATAAAAATGTTTACTAATGTTTTCGCCATTTCCTAAAACAAAATTATTTTACTATTTTTTTTTTCATTTACAAGACTTAATTTGTTTGAATGTACAGTTTTTGCTTTTTCTTTATAATTAATTGTGATATTATTATTTTCATTTACTTTTAATATATCAAAAGGGCCTTGGTAATAGTCTTTTTCAAGTTTACCCTGCTTTGGCTCGTTGATTAACCATACTTTATCGCCTTTATCAAACTGTATTGGATTTGTGAATCTATCGTAATAATTTTTAGATTTCTCCTTTGAAGCTATTAAATTTTCTCTTGCTGTTTCAGCAATTCTCTTTCATGTTTTTTATTAATTTTTCTATATACACATTATATGTAGGCATATTTACTTGATTCAGTTTTCTTGGTCTGCCTCTTTTTGCTTTCATTTGATTCGATTATCATTTACAATTTTGATTTTGTCTTCATTACTTATTGGTTTTGTTAATTCTATACTTTCATTTAGTTTTCGTTTCATTTGGGCTCGTGTAACTACAAAAATTTCCGCTGGATTCCTGGATAACGCATCTGCATTTGTGTTTTGTTTTCCTGGTTTATAGATAACTTCAAAATCATAATCTGATAACTGGAGTCTCCATCTTTGCACCCTAGTGTTGTTGTCCGCTGATTTTAACCATAAAGGGGCTTATGATCAGTAACTATCGTGAATTTTGTGTGGTACATATCGTTTTTAAATGTTTTTATTGCGAACATGGTGGCTAAAGCTTCTTTTTCGTAAGTGTGATATTTGAATTCCGGCTTATGTAAACTTCTTGACGCATAAGCTACCGCCGGATCCTTGCCTATTTCCCCTTGAAATAGCACTGCACCTAAAGCGAAATTCGAAGCCTCCGCCATAATAATAAACAGTTCATCAAATCGAGGGTATTGCAAAACTGGTGCTGAACAGAACTTTTCTTTAATATTTTTGAAAGCTTCTTCCTGGTCTATTCCCCAGACGAACTTCACATCTTTTTCTAATACAATATTTAGAGGTTTTGTTATCTTCGCATAGTTGTTTATGTACCTCCTATAATAGTTCGAAAGTCCCAAAATTCTCTAATATTCCTAACATTTTGTGGTGTTGGGAAGTTTTTTACTGCCTCTACTTTTTTCGGATCGGGTTTTATACCATCTTTACTTATTATATACCCTAAATAACACACTTCTTCTTTAAAAAATTCGAATTTTTCGGGTTCTAATTTCAAATTTGTTTCTCTTAACTTTTGAGCTACTATATTAAATCTTTCATTTGTCTCTTCGATGGTTTCACCAAAAATGATGATATCGTTGATAAAAACAAAACAAATTCTTCCGATTAAATCTCCCAATGCTGTGTTCATGACTCTCTGAAAAGTCCGAGGAGACTTCTTCAAAACGAAGGGCAATACGCAGAATTCAAAACGTCCCAATGGACTTACGCTGAATGCGGTTTTGTAAATATCCTCTGATTTCATCGGGATTTGATGGGAACCTGATTTCAAATCAATGACATGATAATACTTCGTTTTTCCCAATTCATCAAAAATTTCCGTGATATTTTGTAGCAAATACGGATCTGGAATTGTTTTTTTCATTTAATTTCCTGTAATCTATTACCAAATGCCATCTTTTTTTCCCTTGTACTATTTCTTTCTTGCCTACTATCCAAGCTGGTGCATTCAACGCACTTTTAGATTTTCTTACTAAATTGTTATTTATTAATTTTTGCGTTTCTTCAATTGCTATTTCTTTCAGCTTATGTGGCAAAGGGAATTGTTTGACATATACAGACTTGTCATCTGTCAAGTTTATCTCATGTTTTTCTACATTACATGTTCCTAATTCATCTCCTCCGAGGCCAAAAATTATCGCTATGTCATCTAACATTTTTCTCAGAAATCCTTTCTGTTCGATTGTTATTTTTGATTTTGCTCTTACTTCTAGTTTCTGTGGTTTGTGTATAATTGTTTTAAAATTTGGATTTGAGTTATTCCCGAATTTTGGCTTTAATTTAATTTTCTGGCTATTGATTTGTAAGTAATCTTCATCTAATCTCAATTTTTGCTCAGTCAGAATTTTTATTCCCAAAATTCCATCATATGGAAGGGAAAAATCCTCTGGCGCGACATAAAATTCGATAAGTAAACTATTTATAGGCATATTAATCCTACCTAAAGTTTGGATAGATTTATCAGTTATTCCCGATAGTTGGATTTTTTTTCCTTCCAAGGGTACGTGTGCAGGTATTTGGCATCTTTTTATTATATTCAGTTGAGCACCGCTATCGACAAGTAACCTGCATGTTTTGTTCGTGTAAGGATTTTCTATTTCGATATATTGCAATGCATTTTCTAAATTCAAGAAATACATTGCAATTTTGTTTGTCATCATTTTTTCAGTTGAGACTTTAGTTAGTTCATTATTCATATCTGGTTTATTACAATCGATTTCATTTATTTCTTCTATATTTGTATATTTCATGATTTTTCACAGAGTTTTCATTTAGATCCATTGAGTTTCTTGAAATTTGTTCTTCTTTGATGTTTCGTTTTTCCTCTATTCTAAATTCCTGTTTATTAAGGCTTGATTTACTCACCGCTTTGCCATTTAATTTTATCACTTTAATATTTGAATGTTTTTCGAGTGGATTATTGTTATTCTTTCCGGACCACTCATTCCCAAAAGAACTTACTCGTTTCCCGAATTTCCTTGTTCCTGGTTTGGCTTCTTGAAGCATTCTTCTAATGAGTGACTTGTGTTTCTACAGAAACTACAAAACTTATTCCTATTATTTTCCGTTTCTTTCATTTTAAAACAATTTCCTATCAATTGTCCTTTGGTTTTACAATAAGCGCAAGTTACCGACGATTCCAATTTTAGTAATTTTTTACAATCCTTAATGGAATGACCCATAATTCTACAATACTCACAGTAGGGTACCAGTTGATTTGACCGTTCATTACTACCCTGATTAAAAATTGTTATACGATAATTTGTTTGCTGATTTTTATTGCCATATCCATTCATGTTTCTAGTATACGTAAATTGATTCATTTTCCTTTCATGATTTCCGTAATTCGTACTCTGATTTCCATTGCTTGCATTCTTTTGGTATTGCATATTTAAGTCTGGGCAATATATCTGGGCACAACATGCCCCATCTCATTACATAGTTGACACACTAACTTGGCCGTCGCATTAAACTGCTTCTTCTGCATCATTAGTATTTTCGCGCTCTCGCAATCCGATGTCTCGTGGTCCGCTTCAGTGCATATCGCGCACCACACCATTTTTTTGTCTATTGTGCAATACTTGAGTGAGTGCCCGAGTTTATTACACCTTTGACACACTGCCGACGGACAGTTTTTTTTATCGTGTGGCTCGTGTACCCACATAAATCGCAAGAATCTGTAACTTTTGCATTCTTTTAACACGCATTCGGACTATGTTCTTTTTCCTTACACTTCCAGCAGAGTTCATAACCTTTTATGAGATGACATTGAGTTACCCTATGATCCATTTCTTGGCAATATCGGCAATGATTTCCTTGAATGTAATTTAAATGACATTTATCTACGGAATGGCCTCTTGCATTACAATATTTGCAAATT
>JAWWEQ010050020.1:0-12366 GCA_035583055.1 Torymus tubicola
TTTCACTATCAAGCATTTTTCATAATCAGCATTAAATTTCTCTTGTAGTGATTAAAATTTTCTTCGGATATCAAATATGTTAAAGATTTTTTATTCTTCTTTATATGATTTGCTTTCATAGTATTAGAGTAAATTTAGAATTGCTATTTTCCTTTTATGTGTATGTTTCATGTGATTCTTTTAATTCTTTAATTGTAGCAGCTTATTTTATTGTTATTTAAGTTACATTGACGTATAGAAGACGTTTAACTTGTGAATATTGCCCGGTACTGTTTGACTGCTTGAGTCCGTAAATGCTGATACATGTTACATTAAGAACATGGTAAACGACATATTTTTTTTCCAAATTGCACAATATATTTATTAACTATATGAAGCGTATAGCTGCAAAAGTGGCTATCTCCAAAAAAAAATTTTTTACAGGAAAGAACATTTTCTGCTGTACTTATACTACTTACTTTTTTAACTTTTTTCATTGATCATTCAGTGTAGTTCGGATAGTGTACATGATTCCCAAAGTGTGTGAAATCATACTCAGTTATTGTATGATATAGGGAATTTTGTTTTTTGGATTCAGTTAATTTTGCAACTAGCTTTGGATTTCACTTCTTTTATTTCACTTCCTTGTGGAGTTCGTGTATTTTGCTGCACATTAACACAAGGAAAAATAATTTTTCATAAATAAAAATAAAACATTTTACAGGCAAATAAATACTTAAATAAATAGGTTAAAGATGTGTGATCGGATTCAATGGAAAGGGCCATTTCAAACAGGTGAAATAAATAAAACACTTAAATTTTCTGTGTGCGATGTTTCTGTACTTTTAAATAATATAGCCTGAAGAGGTCAGTAACCAAACCGACGAAACATTAGCCTCGGCCCTAGCCAAGGTTGCCGATGTTTACGTTTGCGCGTGTTTACTTGCGCGTGCTCGCGATGTCGAACTTCGGTATTGCGCGCTGGAAGAATATTATTCTCGCGTGAAATATTCTCCCGCGGCTGCCGTTACAATATATATATATGGCCTGTTCTCATTACAAGAAAAAACGTATATGTAAGATATATCGAAATTTTGCTTCGTTTTTGAGCAAAAAAATCCTTTAATATTGATAAAATTTCATCATTAAATTCTGAATTTTGATTATTTTTTTGCTCAAAACCGGAGAAAAATTTCGAAATATCTTACATAGATTTTTTTTCTTGTAATTTTTCGTAGAATGTAGCTATATTTTTTCAGACCTGTATAGGACATTTTTTAAAAAATCATAACCTAAAAAAATTTTTTTAGATTATATAATGATCGAATACCATTCTGGGAGTGATATAGTTACTTCATCAAACAAAAAAATGTATCTCCATGAATTTTTTAGCGGAGATACCTTGAACCGGTTTTTTTCTTTCTGAATTTCAATGTTTCATTTGGAGGTATGTAAGTGACAGTGTACACATACAGCTTTGAAAATATTTTTATTGAAAAACTGAGAAAATGTTACAAAAAAAACTATTCTTGTATCTATCGCGAAAACTGCTTTCCTGAGGAGTTATAAATTCATAAAAATCGGACAAAAACGCAAAAAATCATCAAAATTCAGTTTTTGATCTCTTGTATCTCCAAAACTATAGGTCAAAAAAATCTGAAACAATTCATAGCAGTTCAAAATTGTAGTAGAAAGTAAACAAAATTTTTTAGCGAAAAAAAATTTTTGATCTGCGACATGACAGAAAACCGGCCATATATATTTCTTCATAAATATTTCAGCGAATAATTTTGCGAAATTGTGCGCGTAAAATTATTATTAATAATTTTTTTTAATAACGCGTAAAATTTTGCAAGCGAGAATTGAGGGCGTAATTAATTAATTTATTATTAACTAATTACAATTCTAGACTTTTTCCGAAAACTTCGACCCGCAAGGCAAATCCTCATGCGTTGTCGAGGTTTAGAGCAGCTGGCGTAGCTCTAACAGGCGAAATCGGACTCGCGAGGAAAAAGTCGCCCTCCAGCTTGCTTGGTAATCTCTCTCTACCAGCAAGCTCGCAAAATTCGCCCTCGCAACACAATTCGCGGGAAAATAGCGCGATCTACGTTAGCGATGGATCGTTCTTCGAAAAAAGCGGTAGCAGCGCTAACCGGATGGGTTGGGTTTACGCGCAACTCGAAGAAGAAGCGACTTGCACAGTGTCAATATGCTGACAGTGGTCAAGTGGTTAATGGGCGATTATAGTGCCGCTGATTTTGTGCCAAATCCTGACATATCGGTGGCAGAGGCGTTTATCAAACGCAAAACCAAACGGCCAAGCTTCATTAAGTCCATTCTGCATAATAGAACAGGATCGACCATATGGGAACCGATGGTCGACAATGAAGCCCAGCACCCGTTTGCTCTCTTAGAAGATGACCCGGTAGTTAAGCAGAAACTTTCCGAGTGAAGAAGGGCACAGGCTCCTCCAAGCGTGCGCACCTTGGGGAGGAGTCTGGGGAGCAAATCGTCTCGGAGGCGCACGGGAAGGAGCAACAAAGCTCCGTAGCACCCAGCGAGCAACTTCAGGACATCGTCGCAGCCCTGTCAGATACAAGTCTGGAGAATTGCCAGCCGCCGCAGCATCGACAGCAGCACAACGTCTGGCAATTGGAACTAGGTTTCGAAGCGCAGCAAGAGGAGCTGCGCCAAGAATAGATGCTGCGAAGAGAAGAAGAGCTGCGGGAAGAGCAGCGAAGAAACGAAGAGTTGCAACAGCTGCAGAGGAAGCAACTGGAAGCTCTGCAACGAGAGGAAACCAGATTGCTGCAACAAAGGCAGGCCTTCGAAGCTGAGCAGAGAAGATAGCAGCTGTTGCATCGTCAAAAAGAAGAGGAACGGCAGGCACAAAATCAGCTAAAACAGCTATTACATCAACAGTGGCAAGACCGGCAACACAAAATTCAAGATTATCAGCTTCCCCGCGAGGAAAGACAAACTAGCGCCGGTGAGGGACAAGTCACGGCGGAATCGTTGCTGCCCGTGATTGAAATGCTGGTCAAAGAGGTGGACGAGCTAAAGCGGACAGTTAAAAGTCTGCAAGAAGCTCGAAATCCATCCAAAGCTTCGAGTACTCGATTAGAGTGTCTTCCAACCTCCAACACAGATCGAACTCAGAGGCCGCAACACGTGACTTTTAGAAATGCAACGTACACCTGCAAGTTTGACAGCAGCAGCTCCTCTCCGCAAAGCCATGTCGGTACCCGAAGGAGAAATCCCCGAAATGGACCTCCTTCGCCCACTGCGATTGGTGCCTTTACCCTAAACTCGTCTGAGCAGCAGACACTGCTGCACGGGCAAACCATGCCGTAGGCCAGATTGTACGGAAATGGTCAGTCACGTTTTCAGCAGGGCCAGAGGAGAGTGTAACAATTTTCCTCACTCGCATTGAAGAATGCAGAGAATTGGCCACTCTAACACAAGACGAAGTGCTGTCGTCTATGTCAGAACTCCTACGAGGCGTAGCAGCGACTTGGTTCCGAAGTAACTGTACGAATTGGAAATCGAACAAAGGTTTCGAAGAAGAGATCAAGTACTGGTACGGTGGGAGTAGAGACCAGCAACAGCGGATACAAGCCGAAATAGCTGCCAGGACACAGGGCCGTAACGAGCTTACGAGAGATTTTGTGGTAAATCTCCAAGTCCTGCTCCTGAAATTAGATCCGGTTCCCAGCGTTAAGCAACAGCTGGACCGGATCCATCAAAATATGTGACGAGATATTCGGAATACGGTGCCAAGGAAGCAGTTCTCTGATTATCGGTCGCTATTAGACCTCGCCAACGAGGCCGAGATGATAATTCGGGCGGAGCAAACATCGCTCACCTTCCCCGCCCGAGCAGTCCATTGAACCTGCCCACGCATATATACCTCGCCAACCTGCTAAGCCAAAGCAGAAGCCACAAGTGGCGGCAAAAGCCTAACACCGGCGAGAACAATTGGCAAAGGTCAAAGCCAACTTCGCCCGGAAAATCGAAGAAAAAGGGTAAGTGGGCTGGAAAGTCCCGGAACAGCAATGGCCAAGCTAACCAGCCCGATGGAAGTTCGAATCACCAGGCACGGCCGCCAAACACCCATCAGCCCCAAAATCGGCCGATTCCGAGGAGTTACAGCAGCGTAGTGGAAACTAATTCCACTACTCAAAACGCTGGTGGTAACAATACCAGTAGTCCGGGAAAAGGCCAAGGTTGCAGGCAGTAAGTACGGCCACAGCCCTGCCCCCACCACCCACAGTTTGGGCCGAGCTTGACTCGGTCCAATCTGCGGCTGGGGGAACAGAAGATGTGCTAACATCGCAACCAATCGAATCGGAGTATGACACTTGCTCTCGATGGTGGTTCAGGATTGGCGTAGCGGGCTACAGGTTACGCGCACTCTTCGACACGGGAGCTAGTTGGACGGGGATGAATAGCACAGGATTACAACTCGCTGCAGCCTGTGGCCAAAAAATCATCCCCACTAGCGGTCAATCTACACGTGCGGCAAATGGGCAGAGCATAACTGTGGTCGGTCATGTATACCTGCCAATCGAGGTCGAAGGTCTGACGCGAGACGTTGGCATCGCCATAATGCTCGATCTCGTTACAGAGTGCTACCTAGAGACGAACTTCATTACAAGGTTCAGAGCCGTCTTAGAACCCAAGGACAACTCGTTGCATCTCAAAGATGACAACAAAAAGGTCCAATTCATCAATCAATCCAAGGCAAATGGTATGATATCCATTTCGGCAAAAGGGTTGGGTTGGCAGATCCTACAGAAGCCCAGCGCAAGGAAGTCGAAGCTATAGCAGCAAAGCTAGTCGCAGATAGCCTGGCACCCATTGGATGTACTTCTTGGATCGAGCACGCAGTCGACGTAGACTTAGCTCGACCAATCAAGTAGAAGTACTATCCCGTATCTCAAAAATTGGAGGAAGAGATGAACAAGCAGGTCGAAGACATGCTACTCGAAGGAATTATCGAACCTTGGACTAGCGGCTCGTCAAGTCCAGTTGTGATGATACGCAAGTCCAATGGGAAGTTTCGCTTCTGCGTAGACTTCCAAAAGGTTAACGGGGTATCAAGGCCAGATGCCTACCCGTTACCTTTCATGGAAGGTATTTTGTGCAAATTGCAAAAAGCAAAATATATTTCTACATTGGACCTTAGCAATGAATGAAAATTCAAATGAAGTCATGGCTTTCACGGTGCCATGTAAAGGGCTCTTTCAGTTAAAGAGGATGCCCTATGGCCTTTCGTACGCCGGAGCCACGTTCCAGCGCCTGATGGACAAAATCATCGGCTCAGAACTCGAACCTTTCGCTTACATCTACCTCGACGATATCATTATCGTAACCGAGACAGTCCAGGAGCATAAGCAGGTTCTGAAAAAGGTGCTCGACACAATTAAGCAGTCAGGCCGCACAATAAATCGTCAAAAATGTGTATTCTGCCGCGATGAGGTCAAATATCTCGGGGTTTTAGTAAGCCGCAAAGGGTTTAAACCCGACCCCGAGAAATTTAAGCCTATAGTCGAGTACTCGGCGCCGAAAAATCTGCGACAACTAAGACGCTTCCTAGGAATGGCCTCGCCATACAGAAAGTTTTTGAAGAACGATTCCACAGTTGCCGAGCTGCTAACCGACTTAACGAAGAAAGATCGGAAATGTGAGTGGGCGGCGACATACGAGGAGGCCTTCCAGCAAGTAAAAACGCTGGTAGCTTCAGCACCGATCCTCCACCGCCCTGTGAAGGACGCGCAGTACGTGGTGCAGACTGACGCGAGTGACACAGGCATCAGAGCGGTGCTTTATCAAATTATAGACGGCGATGAATGAGTCCTAGAGTTCGTGAGTCGAACTCTGAGCGCAGCCGAAAGGAATTATAGCATGACGGAACACGAATGCCTAGCCATTCTTCGGGCAGTTAAAAAGTTCCATCCGTATATAGAAGCCTACGACTTGAAGGTGGTCACGGACCATAGCAGTTTGAAGTGACTCCGTGATCTCCGAAATCCCTCTGGTATATTAGCCAGATGAGCTTTGGAGTTGCAAAACCATAACTTCACAGTCGAACATAAAAAGGGAGCATTAAATAATGTACCAGAGGCTCTTTCTAGAATGTTCGAAGAGGACGAACCAGCTGTCTTCGCGATAGAATTCGAGCACAAGACAAGCGATCATTGGTACCTTTTGACTGTGAAGCAGGTGCGGAAAAATCCGCATGACTACCCCACCTTCAAACTGGCAGAGGTGAGACGGTACAAGTACGCACCTGATGAAGTCGTAAACAAGTCTTTCGACGACGACGATGCATGGAAGCTCGTCATTCCCAGAAAGAAGAGGATGGAATTACTCAGGGAATGTCACGATGCTCCAACTGCTGTTCACATAGGACGTGAAAAAACGTTAGAGCGTATCAAGCCCAAGTACTATTGGCTGAACATGGCTCTAGATGTTGCCAAGTACACCAGTAAGTACCTGATCTGTCAGCAGTGCAAAGTTGAGCAACGCGCTCCAGCCGGACTCATGGGACGCAGGACAGCAGAGTCCTTAGCAGGTGGTGGCCGCTGATTTAATGCGGCCACTACCAAAAACTACAAAAGGCCACGAATATATATTAATATTCCAGGATTTGTTCACGCGCTGGATTAAGGTGATACCAATACGTCGAGTACTCGGCAAACCCATTGTCATGGGGCTCCATGAACGAATCTGCCTGAGATTCGGAGCTCTTGAGGTCTTCTTGTCCGACAATGGAATCGAGTTTAAGAATGCGACCGTTGAAGCATTCTTGAACGAAAGGGGTACATCACACGTATACGCCCCCATATCACCCTCAGGTCAATCCAGTCAAACGCATAAACCGAATGGTAAAGACTATGATACGGTCGTATGCCGACGAAAATCACAAGCCCTGAGACAAAAATTTGGCTGAACTGGCATTCGCATATAATACATCGAACAACAGTTCCACCCAGTATAGTCCTGGTCTGCTCAACTACGGCCGGCACCCGGATCTGCCGGCGACGTTGAGGCGGAACGACGATAATAGTGTTGAAGAGCAACGAACAGAAGAGACTACAGAAAATTGGGCAGCCTGCATGGAATAGGACTATATACGGCCACGATCGAAGGCCAAGCGCCGCCGTCCTCCGCGAAAGACCGTGCGCGTAGTTAGGAGGATGTCCACTGCGAGCGACGGCCGGCATCAGCGGGTAGCCGGCCCAGCGGTGCCTAAGCGTGGCCCTGAAAGGCCGACAGGCAGCAAGAAAGCGCCCACAGCAATCGACGTGGAACAGCTGAGTCCACGTCGTACCCGTTCAGCGCGTCAGAACTGATCCTGTGACGTCTTTTTGCCGTCGACTAACCTTGTGTTGTCTTCATCCGTCTGTGCAATCTCTCATCCCCCCACCTTCGTGTCGGTTTTGTTATGTTATAGATAATGGACGGGCTACCTGCAAAAATAGTGGAGAGGGCCAAGGAGATGATTGCGGAGTTAATCCGCAACACCCGTGAGCCCATAATAATCGACTGTCTCCAGTGGACAGTGGAGGGCCTACTGGGGGTGGTACAAGTACCGCTACCCTCCATCACCGTCGTCATTGAGGAGCTGGAGGAGCCTCCGAAGGTCAGTGCTCCAAAGTCGGAGCCACCGCGACTCCGGAGGCCACACTCACGGAGCAGTGCCAGGAGGCGGGCTCGAGTTCGCCGGGAGATCGCTCGAACCGATCTCGTAAAGAGTCGACTGGAGTCTGTGCGGCCTGGACTGAGACGAAGAGGATCCTGGAAGAGGCCCGGCAGTTCTCGCGAGAAAGCGAAGCCGCCCAGGCCGCTGCCCTTGGCGCGCTGGAGGCTTTTCTCCAGCGCTACGGCAAGGATGGCGAGCGCGAGGCTGACACCTGGGTAGGCATCGTCGGGGGCCGCCGAGAGCAACGCGCTACCACCGCCGCCGCGAAGGCAGCCCGTCGCGCGCGGATCTTCCGACAGAGAGCAGGAGAGGGGGCCGTGTGCCGCCGAGCGTCGGAAGCGGCCAGAGAGACGTCAGTCCGCCACAATGCCGAGTAGGCTGCACGCATGGCGCGCACGCAAGCGCGCATGGAAGAGGCTAGGCGTGCCACCAGGAAGGCGGAGGAGGCCGCGCGCGAGGCCAACAAAGCGGCCACGCGGCTCCTCCGCGAGGGAGTGGCTCGGGTGGCCGGAGCCCGAGCGCAGAAGCATGCCGTCCTGGAGGAGCTGAGGGCGTAAGTACCTAAATTCTATATGTGTGACGAGCAATGGGTACGCAAGACGAAGCATTGCGCCAACCGCGCTCGCCACAGCCCAGGCGCTCCTTCAGGCGGCACTAGGGGCGCTGCCCCGGAGAAGACCTAGGGGAGAGGCCATAGCCTCGAAGAGGCCTATGTTGATTTTATTCTAAGTTTTTTTTTTATTTTTGTATATAATAAATCGGTCGCACGAATCCCTAGTTTTCCCTCCTTTCTTGACTTGTGATATCGTTGTAAAAAAAAGTGTTCTGTGCGCGCTCTGCTCTCCCCTGGTTTTTTTGCAACGTGCAGCGAAAAGAGAAAGAGTGAACGAGAATACCGCGAGTGTATATAGTAATACAAGGTACGAACCAACCGGTGCGAGAGTGCCGGTATCGACAGGAAGTGCGAGAGAGAAAGAGCGAGCGGGCGAACAGCGTGTGTGAGAGAGAGAGAAAAGAGACGTCGCACAGTGGGGCCAAATGGAAAAAAAATAGACAAAATTATTGCTTCACTAGTAAAAATCATTAAAGTAACATTTATTTCCGGTAAAAATATTCATTTTCAACTCTATTTCATGACTCCGTTTCCCTCGCAGTGATCGCGATTGATATAGAAAAACGTATACTTATCTAAAAATAAAATCGTACGAAGTTTATTAATTTTTCGTCATTTTTCAAAAATCTTAAATTACTGATAACTTTCAGTTTTTTTTTATATTCGCAATGAGGTTTTGCTAATCCAGATCAATCATTTTTCGGAAATTTTACTTTTAAATATATTTAAAAATATATATATTTCGATAAGTTATACGATATCTATATAATGTAATGCAATATGATGATCTGAATAACAATTTTATTCTTACCTTTTCGCCACATAAATTAGCAAAAACCTCATTGCGAGTATAAAAAAACTGAAAGTTATCAGTAATTTAAGATTTTTTTAAAATGTCGATAAATCGATAAAATTCGTACGATTTTATTTTTAGATACGTTTTTATAATCACTACGAGGGAAACAGAGTCATGAAATAGAGTTGAAAATGAATATTTTTACCGGAAATAAATGTTACTTTAATGATTTTTACTAGTGAAGCAATAATTGTGTCCATTTTTTTCCATTTGGCCCCACTGTGCGTCGTCTTCCTCGCGAAACTCGGTGAATTTTTGTGCGTTCTCCTCGCGGTTTTTTGTAAAAAGCTTGCACGGAGTCGCCCCGTGCAAATCTCCTGTAGTGCATACGCGCGGGTAAGTGTTAACCCGTCGTATATAACGCACGTTCGCGATTTGAGCAGCTTCTCCGAGTACTTGGCCTTGTAAGTTTGAATTCAACGGTGGCGCGCGAATCGCGATTACTATCGAATTGTTTATCGTCGCTATAGTTACGTTGTTATTTGTTTAAATACATTTGTTAATCATTAATAACTCGTCCTTTTCCCGATTACCGACGCCTCCGCGGGGAAACGATCCGCCAGTCGTTTGCAGCTCTGACTAGCCGGCCGAGCGGATTTGTCCTTGCGCGCGCCGTGATTGAAGCAGACTTCCACATTTTTTGCAGAAAGCAAGGTGCGGGGGTACTCTACGTTGTTTACAGGCGTTACCGGAGGAGCATCCCCGGGAGGTCAGATTTAGATTGATTCCCGCGGCACCGTGTACTAGGGCACGAGTTTCTGGGACGATTTAAATAATTTTAACCCCTTTACAATTCTCATAGATTACATTTGATGTATGGAAAAGAGCATTTTTCGGACTTTTATTTTTCCTAAAACCATATTGATTATTCGCAAGTATTTCAGATTTGTTTATGAAGCTAATTATCCTTTTATGTACTATTTTTTTTAGAATTTTGGCAATGTTGGAGATAAGAGATATAGGTCTATAATTATTTGCTATATTTTTGTCTTTTGATTTATGTATGGGTATAATTTCTGCAGTTTTTAAGGCATCAGGCCAGATGGCTTTTGCTATACAATTATTGAAAATATGGGTTAATGGTTTGACTAAGTGTCGTACTAATGCTTTTAACGTTTTAGTATTTATATTATCAACGCCACCATTTTTGTATCCATATTACAGATAATTTTTTCAATTTCGTAGTGATTTGTTGGATCAAAAAAGATACTTTTATTATTAATATTTGGTAGCTTGATTGCTTCGCTATAAGGAGTTTCAATTTTGTCACATAATTTCTTGCCAATATCACAGAAAAATTTTGTTCATATGTTCGGCTATCTTTTGAGGATCCGTAATTTTTTCAGTTTTGTTAACTATGTAGTTAATATTCTCATTCCTTTTACGATTTTTGCCGATCATTTGTTTTATAATGTTCCATAAATTTTGTCGTGCAGCTCTTTTGCTTTATTTATGATTTTTTTAATGTATTTATAAAGTTCTTATATTTTTTTTTTATAACTTTTTTACCGTATTATTTGGATTATTTTTCCATATTTTGTACAGTTTTTCTTTGGTCTTACAATATTTAATAATCGCGCTAGTTATCTAATTATTTCTTGGATATGCGTTATTTGTTTTGTTACCTTTTTTAATAAATGCAGCTTTGCTTAGACATATTTTTATGTTTTCTAACAGTTGATTCATACTTAAATTGGGGTAATTTATTGACAAAATATGATTCCAATTTATAGTTTTTGCCATTGACTTTAGTTTTTAATAGTTTATACTATTTTTCTTATGTATGTTTTTTGTATTTCTTATTTTATTTATTGACATAAAAAATGGATAATGGTCTGTTAGAGGTACGCGCAGTGTAAACGTTTTATAGTCTATTTTATTTAGTCTTATAAATATCCTGAACTACCTGCTAAGTCAGATGGTCTAGTAATGTTACGAAAACCTGGGCAGTAGCCATGCTCCATAAATGTATGTAAAAATTCTTGATTAAGGGTGTCAAGAATAGGAATATCAAAATTAAAGTCTCCCATAATGAGGTTATTTTTATATTTTTTGTTACGAGAGATTAAGTTTTTCAGCTTTAATAGAAAGTCAGTTTTTTAATATCATGTGATCTATAAAGTGCAGATAACATAATTTCTTTATTATTTTCTAGTGCGATTTCAGAATTAACAATTTTCAGATTATCAATTTCTAATATTTCTGTTGTTTCAATTACGAGGTCTATAATGTAAATTACCAGGCCATCATTTTGATTGATATAACTACTGTTATAGTACATTTTATACCCTGTTATATTGAACTAATCAGGGTGTCTGAGTTTCCTAGTTTCGTTGCACACAATAATGCATGGCTTTATATCAAGGCTTTTTAATAGAACTAGCAGATTAAAATTAGCATTCAAACCTCCAATATTTACATATTAAAAAGCCATGCATTTATTCAGCTCGTAAATACTATCACAATTATAGCCTCTATTTACAATACTGTTCTAGATATTAGTTACTATATCAATACTGCTACTCATTTTCATTTGTTTCTTTTGGTGTCTCATCATTTCCTAGTTGTTGTGTGTCTGTGGCTACTATACTTGCGAATCTTGCACTTCTTATTGCTGGTTTCCGTTGAATTTCAACCTGAGATATTTCGGTAAAATAGAAGCAAACTTTCTATTTTACCGAAATATCTCAGAAATGTAGGATGAATATCTATGAATTTTGCTTTCTCAAAGAGAAAGCTTTGTATTGGTGAAATTTTTCGACTCTCAGATTTCAATGATTTTCTATATTTCCGATCTCCCTCAGTCGAAATATGCGTCCTCTAGAAAATATCTGTGTGTGTGTATGTGCGTGCGTGCGTGCGTGCGTGCGTGCGTGCGTGCGTGTGTGTAAAATCAAAAATATTTTTTTACGGCGCCGGGTTTGGATATCCGTCGGAAGTACTCACATTTTCTGAAAGACTTTGAAACCTTACCTATATCCCTATTTTTGTTGTCCCGATCGGATAACCTTTTTAAAATACTTCATTATGCATTCTACAATTTCCATTTTTAAAAAAATTGGTAATAATTAATAAATATATTTATATAAAATATAACATTCAAAAAGTAATATATATATATATATATATGGGTAGTTCTCAGGTGAATAGAGAGGTCAAAATTTTTTTTTCTTTTAAAATCACCTAAATCGCTTCGTAACCATCCCATAT
>JAWWEQ010050021.1:0-12365 GCA_035583055.1 Torymus tubicola
TCCAATAAATTTTTCCTATTCAAAAAAAATCCTAAAAAAACAGTCAAAATGAGCCTTCTAATGTGGTTTCCCCCCTTAACGCCGCAAGTCGAAGCTTGCCTCAACTCTAGGCCTTTGTTTGCCCAGAGCGCAGATGCGCGACACTTGACGGCAATCACTCCTGCGCACTAGCTCATCGGCTTGACCTTGATAACTCCCCTAGGACCCTACGACTGCACAGAAACGCAAACAACCCCGCTGCAAATATCTCACATGCGCAACCACTTTTGGCGACGATGTAGCCGATAGTACTTATGCCCATTACAGCAACGCATTAAGTGGACCAATGAGATTGAAAATCTTAGCGAGGGTGATCTTATATTATTGGCCAATGAGAATCTTCCTCCAACGAAGTGGGCCATGGGACGCATTACGCAAGTACACACAGGACAAGATGGGCTTGTCCGAGTCGCGACTCTGCGCACTTCTAGATCGATGTTTACACGCCCCGTCGACATGAGTAGTTTTTTTGTACATTGTGAACTCTGATTATATATGTGAATCTTGTTGTGAGTAATAAAGAGAAATGAAAATAAGAGAACTATAATTAGTGTCGTGCATGGTTATTCACCCACTCCTCCCCATACTCAACCGACAAGCTAAACGTAACGCACATGCAAATAAGACGGTGCTCGTTTAAATAATAGCAATTTACGAAAAAATGTCATATACGTCGATAACACAAGCCCACAAGAGAAAGTATATTGCTCTGGGTTTAAGTCAACATTATTCCTACGTATTTTGACCATCTGAGCGTGAATCGGCAATAAAAATTGGGGGTCGCTCAGGGAATTTCGAAGATAACGTTAACCAATCGTAAAAAACCACGATTTTTAGTAGTGAAGGCTTAAAAACAAAGAATATGATTTGTCTCAGGTTGAGACGACATTCTGAAGGCTTAGAAAAAGAGAATTTCTTTTGTCTTAGGTTAAGACTAACCATTTTTATTAGTAAACGCACAAAGAGACTTGTGTCAGTCTTTCCTGACGTGCAGACTATGAGAAAAACAGAAGACAACATCAGGCTGAAGGCGAATCTAAAGATGGCAAAGTTATCCTATGAAAACAGGAAAATTTGGCAACACCCGTATAGTTGTCATTTGTAAAGCCAGTTTGCTGAGATCAGAACTCTTCTGACTGCAGTACTATAACGAAATTTAGTGACTGAAAACCTGCATGAGGCCTTAAATGAAGGTGATCTTATAAACGACAACTAAATTGGTTTGTGCATGCGAATGCATTTGTCATCGAATGACCTATGCAAAGGATTTCTACGTCGTTTCTTCAGAATGTCGTCTCAACCTGAGACAAATCATATTCTTTGCTTTTAAGCCTTCACAACTAAAAATCGTGGTTTTTTACGATTTGTTAACGTTATCTTCGAAATTCGCTTAACGAACCCCAATTTTTATTGTAGATTCGCGCTCAGATGGTCAAAATACGTAGGAATAATGTTATCTTAACCCCAGAGCAATATACTTTTTTTGTGGGCCTGTGTAATTGATAAAAAAAAGAAAAGGAAAAACTAGGTTAACGATACTTTAAATATTATTGTTAGAGTTTGCAATCCCTATTTTGAATGATCAAAAAAATGAAAAATCATGAATTTCTGCTGTAATAAATTGAAAAATAGTTCAATTCTTATCAGATATTTACGAGTGTGTTTGGATAGATAATATAAAAATAAAGTTGACGTGTTTCTGCATTTTCAATAACAAGTATTTTTAGAGGGTAAAACTACCCCTATCATAAAAATGAGAGTCTTGCTTAATACGCTCGTTTGAAGAAAAATGTTCTTATTTTAATATTTGATAACACCCGATTTAATATAAATAGTCCACGTAAATGTAAACTTTACTGCAAAATAGTTCTAAAAAAACACAAGATAATTGTGTACACTGGTATATTGTACACATCGATAATGATGATAACTTGTACACTAATTAAACGAACACTTCGATAATCGACACGAAAAATGTCTACACGTGGTGTAGAGTTTATCAGTATCGATTTTCGGCTGTGTTCATTTAAGAGGTGTAGATTGAAACTGTTTAATTAAATATATAGAATTATTTCGGGTGCTCAATTTCTCAGTATAAACCTTGCTTCTGATGAAAACGTCGGTGTTCATTTCTATTCGTGTTCGGATTCTATAATTATTAATTAAATTTGTGTTCAACTTATCAGTGGTGAGTTTATCTGTGTGGACTCCACCTGTGAAGAGTTACTCTGTTGTTGGAGTTTTATACTTTGTGAATTTTTTGCGTCCATGGAAGCTAACCTTCAAAATCCATGTATAGATTTTTTCAAATTCAAGATGGCAGCATCCAATATGGCGGCTTAAAGCCTAAAACTTTTTGCTTATTTCGATATTTTTCATATTTTATTATTTAAAAAAATTTTTTGATGATGAATGTTTACCAAATTGCTTATACAGAGATTCTTTGGGTCGCTGATTAGGAATCCTTTATCAGTTTTTACAAATTCAAGATGGCAGACCCAATAACGGTCAAAAATTTCAAAAATTGTTCAATTACTATGAAATTCGATTTACACGGATTTGTAATTCTTTTTATTTTTTTGTTCTTTTTAAAATTTTTGTCTGTTTTATTTTTTTATTTTTTCGGCATACTTACGACTTTTAACTAATTATGTAATACAGAGAAGCATGAAGCACACGAGTGAACATTACAAGTTTTGCACATTTTTGAGATTTGTTGCACATTTTTTTAAATTTTCACAGTTTCTCTTTTGGCGTACAGTAACACTTTCATGTAATTTACAAGTGCAACACCAAATTCTTTTGTGCCCATTTTTTCTTCATGTACTAGATTTCGAAAAACGACTGCGTTAGTTATCGGTGATTGAATAAATCTCAAAAGCATTGGCCAGGTCCATCATTTAGCTCTTATAAAAGGTATTAAATTGCTGCAATGTAAATCATGTAAATCAATTCCACCCATAAACAGATTATATAATTTGAATGCATGAGAAAGAAAATTTACATTTTTTATTTCTTCAAAAGAAAATCGTTGTATTTCATACAAAGGAGTAACTCCTGCCGCTGTTGATAGCATGGATACGGGTTTTGAATCCATAACCGTAATAAAATTTACATCACTATTTTCTTCATGTTTCACAACATAAGTTCTTTTCTTACTCTTTTTATCTATCGCATTGGTTACACTTACTCTATTGGCTCCTACCGTACCTGTTGCTTTGAAGCCAAGTCTCTTCAAGTGAAACAATAAATCAGGGCTACAAAAAAAGTTATCAAAATACAAATGATAAGGTTCTAACTTTTTACGCCAACCGATTTCAGTAACTGTTGGATCAATAACATCACCACGCGACTTTCTAAAGCACACTTAGTAAGTACAGATTCTTTATCAGAAGAATAGATATTTGAGCCTTTTCCACAGTAAATATCGCAGTCGAACAAATATCCTTCACGACTAGCAATGCCTTACATTTTACACCCCCAACGTTCAGGTTTATTCGGCATGAATTGCAATAAATCTGTTCTTCCATGAAATTTGACCATCATTTCATCAATTGATAGTGCTGTGGAAAAAAACCAAATTGTTTCAAATTTTTCCTGAACATTTCAAGTACTTTTCGAATTCTCCATGCTTTGTCATTATTATTTTTATCTTCGGGTTTACTGAGCTTCATTTTTTATTTTATTTTTTCAAATTTATCCCGACTTATTGCTGCGGCAACGGGTTCACATACAAGTAGGGAATCTGTAGACCAATAGTCCCTTTGCGATTTTCTTTTCTTGAAAGTTGATAGTATTATTATTAATATAAACATCAAAATCATTTTCGGTAAGTGGATACCCGTTCCTACTCGTGCTTTCAATGATGTAGCTTTCTATCTCTTTGGAAAAAAAATAACTCAAATAATTGAACGTAGGAATAGTTGCGAATTGCTTTTTTTACATTATTCGAAAGCAAAATCTCATTTCCAAGGCAGTGGTTGTACTTCAGTTCCCCATCTAACCACACGTATTTATGATCTGGTCTAATTTTGCTTGATTTTTTGAGTAATTGTCTAATATTTGATGATATGAGACTGTAAGTGGATGATCAATGTCATGTGAATGAAGAGAATCAGATTCAACATCTAACTCAGTGTCAGACTTAGAATGGGATCCGGAATCAGAATGTCCGGAATCATCTATATCAGGGATATAAATTTCACTATAACCTCCGCTTTCGGATTCTTCAAACTCAATATCATCATTGCGAATTCGTTTTTGACGCTTCGAACGACGGGACATTTCTTTTTGACGGGAAAAACTGTTATGTACTACTTACATAAATGTTTTTTGTAAAAAGTTTTTTACAAACAAAATTGTAACCAAACGAATGAGTAGTTGTATTTTATTTTAGGAAGTAAGTGTTATAATTTGCATATGGATAAAAATAATTTGTGAATCAGAAATAAATATAATGTAAAAGATGAAAATTTACATGTAACCTATACTTGCAGAAGAAAAATTGTTTAAGATAAGTACACATCTACGCTCATACTTCTTCCTATAAATATGTTTAGACAAAAATTGTATATTCTTTGCAATGGTACATTCAGTATGGTACAAAATACAATAGTGCATTTAGTAATACGTTACCCAGAAATTCTTACATACCCGATTTCATCAATACTGAACTAATTTCGTCAATTTTGAACGGCATATTCGATCCGCTATGTTGAATTTGTAAAAACAGATAATGGATTCGTAATCAGAGACCTAAAAACCCCTGTAAACCGAATTTCATAGTAGTTGAACAATTTTCGAAATTTTTGACCGCCATATTGAATCTGCCATCTTGGATTTGTAAAAACTCATAACGGATTCGTAATTAGTGACCCAAAAAACCTCTGCATACTGACTTTCATAGAAATTGAACACGTTTTGGTTGGTGCAAGAAATCCTTAGGTTTTGAACATTATCTTGAAAGTTATCATTACTGTTCCGACTTTAAAAAATAAAATCTGTTGAAAAATATTTTCTTTCAATTTATATTGAATTTTTAAAAAGTATATATTAATGAGAGTACCGCGCGCACTCTATCAAAATTTTTTTGTGAAAATGAATAAACAAAAAATAAAATGATATTTAAAGTAGCGTAAAG
Source organism: Torymus tubicola (assembly GCA_035583055.1). NCBI lineage: Eukaryota > Metazoa > Arthropoda > Insecta > Hymenoptera > Torymidae > Torymus > Torymus tubicola. The sequence goes on from JAWWEQ010050021.1 coordinate 5,180, forward strand.
TAATTTTTTTTTCATTAGTTATCAATGAAAATCAACTTTTTTTTCGTAAATTGTTATAATAGATATTGGTATACATTTTTCCACTTTATTTTTATAAGAAACAGGAGTTGCAACCCCTATAAATCACAGCTAAACGTTCTACATCATATTTTCAAGTTATCACAAATAGCGAACAGTGAATGTAAAGCTCAGCTTCGCCCCCTACTCGCTCCGCTCGCCCACCCCACGTTTGATTTGATGTTGAATTTAAGTAAATGTTTTTATCAATTTTTAAGTTTGGATTTTCAAAGTGAAGTTATAATTTTTGTCAAATCAATTATTTCTGAAGAGTTTATTTAAAAGAGCGTATTTGTAAGTAGTAAAATGCATAGTATTGGAGCTAATTTTTTTTCTTTTAAAAACATACTTGAAATTAGGGTTATTGATAATATTCAAGAAAATGTGAAGAAAAAGTAATACAAAAAGCCCATTTAAAATTTATTTATTTTCTTCATTGTGTTCGAGAAAAACTAATATAATTTCAATTGTTTCCAAAATTTTATAATGACAGTATATAAAGAAGCAGCGGAAATCAATTACATATATCAATAGTTAAATCGGTTTATGGAGCCCTTTCCGCTGAATTAACGAATGAGATAATTTCGTTAGTATTATGGAGCCCGGGCTCCATAAAATGTATGTATAAGACAGAGATAGCGCTATAGGAAAATACATGGCGGGTCCCATAAAGATACCTAAGTAAAAACTCAATGCCCCTACAGCAGTATCTCAATGATGGTGAAGAAAACTGTAATTATTGCGTCCAGAATAAACCCGATAATATTATAGTGATCGTAGTAAATGGTCAATAATGTGCTTGTAATAGACGAGACCGAAAAATTCTACGTGCGATCTCATTTGAACTGTCATCTGAAGGGGACGCTAGAGAGGGCGGTAGAGGGGACTGTGGAGGGGACTGTGGAGGGGACAGTGGAGGGGACAGTGGAGGGGCTGGTAAACGGAGGGCGGTGGAGGGGCAGTGGTCTGATTGAGTTTGAAAAATAACGTAATTTTTTAACGAATTTAAAGTTAAAAAGTGGAGGGGACGGTAGAGTGGCAAAAAATAGGAAAGTGGAGGGGGCAGTGGTGGGTGGAGGGTCTACGTTCACTTACAGCGCTTATGTCTATATAATATATATATATATTCGGTGGCAGTCAGCGCCACCTCGCGGTTGGATAACTGAACTAATCGGCTTGTTACCCAAATGCTGCTGCCAAATGTTCCTTGATAGTCCAGGCGGGGGAGCAAATGGGGTGGATATTCTCAGATGTTTTTTTTTTGTTGTAAGTACTTAAAAGTGTGTAGAATCAAATTATCGATATGCCTCAAAATTCTCTTCATGGGAAGTTTGTTTAAATTAACGAAATGTCAAAAATCATTGAAAAACGGCCTAGTTTTTGTCGAAATGTCCCTTATTACTTGAAAAGGAAGCCTTAGACGAAATAAATTCGCTGGACATTTTTTGTTTATTTAGACATATTTGTCATGATAGGGTACGTGGCCATAAAAATTTTTTAAATTGGCATTGCAAAATGGAAAAATGCAAATTAAATTGTGGCCTTTTTCACAGTGTCGATACACACGGTAAATGTTACTGATTCTTCATGACAATCGAGATTTGAAGACTTCGAAATATACTTGAAGATCGCGCTATAGTTGAGAAGCATCAAGGGGACATCCAACTTGTCTCAATATCTTCAAATCAACAGCATAAATTAGAGATGAGGATGTCTTCATGATATTAGCAACATCATTAATGTAAATGATGAACAGCAAGGGACCAAGGTGAGAGCCTTGCGGCACCCCCGAGGTTGACACACTACTATTGGAGATGCAGTTAAGAACCCGAACTGATTGGCTGCGGTTTGAAAGATATGAATAAATCCATTTGTAAAGTACTCCGTGAATGCCTACATTCCATAATTTATTCAATAGTCTACGGTGGTTAACCGTGTCAAAGGCTTTAGAGAAATCAATATAAATGACATCAACTTGCGTATGATTTTCTAAGGAGGCCATGACAAAGTTATTAAACAACAACAGATTGGTAACTGTTGATCTTCCCTTGATAAGAATGGGCTTATAATTCGTAACATTGTGTCTATCGCCGGATTTGTGGATCGGAAGAACGTAGGCATGCTTCCAGGCTGTGGGAAACTGCCCCGTTGTCAGCGAGTCGTCATAAAGTTTGACCAGCGGAACAAGGAGAGGTCCACAGCATTCCTTGACGAAACAGGCTGGAATTCCATCCGGGCTCGGGTTAACCTTGTTTTTCATCTCTTGAATTGTACAGGTGATGTCCAAAGGGGTAATTTCTAACGACTCTTGCACCACATCACAGTCAACCAACGGAATGTTTTCCAACCTCCGAAGCGTTAGTGGCTACCTTGTCGGCGTGAACCATATCCGAGGGTATGGCGTTTTCAGATTTGTTTCAGTTTATTTAAAGACGTCCAGAAGGACGTGGCACTACGGTTGATACTAGACTCCGCACGTGAAACGAAGCACTGGTATAGACTCCTTGAATGCCTAATACATTTAGCACACATATGCTTGAATTTTATAAAGTCATCAAGCGAGTTTGTGCTTTTACGCCTTCTATGTGCAATTTTCTTTTCCCGAATAAAAGCCTTCATTTCACTGTTGTACTAAGGGGGAAAATGACTATTCAATGTTACAGAGACAGTTACATTAGTGCTGATGACGTCATTCAATACTGCATAAAATTTGCTAACGTTGATGTCAAGATCCTCGCTGGAAAGAGTGGTCTCTCAATTTACTTCAGACAGTATGTTGTTTATATGCGAGTAGTCACAATCCGTGAAGTTAAATCCACGCCGATTAGCCCTGGAATAAGTAATATGCGTACCGTTAGCCGAAATGTTAAACTTAATCCAGACTGGAGGATGATGCTGGTCAACCGGGACAATAATTTCGCAGATGTCCTCAATACTAGAATTAACGAACGTGGTAAAATGTAGATTCAACGTATACCCCTTAATCGGATGTACATGTAAGAGTTTCCAAGTATCGAGAAAACTACATGTGACAAGAACACGTTGAGCACATTATAATACAGACGGCGGAATGTAGTTGAGCGGCTGAAAACTAAGTAGTGAGTTACGCCAAGAAATACCAAGAAGTGGTATACCTAATACCAGAAATACCATTCAAGTTTAGTAAAAAAGCTGTTAAATGCAGCCTCGTTAGTTCCTGACTCAATGCAGGTAACGGTAACTATGAAATTGGTGTCAAATGCGTTAACTTTTATAAATAACGATTCAGAGATTGAGTCGACATCCACGAGAAACGAATTATAATTATCTGCCACAGCAACGAGAACTCCGCCACCTCTTGTAGTATTCTCTCCTGTAATGTTCCTGTCGCGACGGTAGACAACAAATCTCTGAAGACCAAATTCAGATGAAGTCGTGTGTGGCTTAAGCCATGTTTCAGTGAAAACGGGGATATCGGGCAGGTAGTGAGATGAAAAGTATTCGATCTTAAGAAACTTAATTTACTATTTAATGAACGGGCGTTTTGGTAGTATAAGATAAAACTGCGTTGCGCTACATGAATTAGTTTTGCTTCCTCCTAGAGGAAGCTTTGTGATAGTAATTTTTTGAGTTGTCGTAAAAACATGTTATTCGAGGTATTAGGAATCAAAATACATGATTTTTAAAAAATGTCTGTATGGATGTATATACGTGTGTGTATACGCCTGGATCTCAGCTTCTACTCGGTCGATTTTAACCGGGGAGTACTCATTTTCTTCGTTTTTTTTGTGTGATGGCGGGTCAAAAAGCCGTTTTTTGATTTGGCCGATGCGCTTTTGTTTTTTTTCGAATTTTCGATTTTCGAAATATTTATTTTTGATTTTTTTCAATGATCGAACTCGAATTTTGGAGTCAGGTGGCTAGTATTCGAAAGGGCATAAAAAACCTACTTATTGAAAAAAAAAGTTTCTAGCTATCACGGTTCTTTTGTTATCAACAAAAACGTGTTTTTTTTTAAAAAGCATATAACTCCCCAACTAAACGGTAAATTTTTTGGAGAAAAATCATTATAATGCAGATTATAAATAGCTATAATCTGTAGAAATTTGAATTCATTCTATTGGTTAATTTTTGAGAAAAAAATTGAAAAATGAAAAAAACGAGTTTTGTATGTCCAACGATTACGGGAGTAAAATTTACTTAATCGCTTTGAAATTTCTACTAGAGGTAGATTTTGGATAGTTCTCGGTCGAGTTCGTTGGGCAAAACGATTGGTCAATAAATTTCCGAGATATTTGAGGTTAAAAATTTTTTGACCTTTTTTTAAAATCGTAATTTCTTGAGAACGATTTAAAGTATCTGAATGGGGTGGGTGGCATTCGAAAGAGAATTCAAATACCTATATTTTCTAAAAAAAATTAATTTTCTAGTCATCACGGTTCTTTAGTTATCAAGAAAAACAAAAACGTGTTCTTTTTAACTTACATACAACATAGGTAGTATGCCTAACAACTATAAAACAGATTACATGGTATATTTCCTCGGTCAGCATATGTATACATATTAACCTAAGTGTTAATATCGAGATTATATTATCGCGCTTTTCGATTGGCCTTTTTTTTCTTTTTTATTAGTATTTTAGTACTTTTTCGTTTTTATTAGTATTTCAGTACAAAAACTGCAGTTGAACGTAACGCCTGAAAAATGAAGAGGCTACGTAGCTAATTAAAATTCATGAACGGCTTATCTAAACCACAAAAGTAAAAGTGATTTAGATTCAGTAAAAAAAAAAAAAAAAAAAATGGTTGTCGAAAAATCTAAAATTAAAAAAAAAATTTTCTCCCTTTTTTCGTAAAAAAAGTATAGTAAAAATCAAATGTACAAAAATACCTAGTGTCATCTTGTGGCAAATTATGTCTAGAATATGCATTTTCAAATTCTACTGACCCCTTAATCTCCCACGTAATTTTACTACGGTTCTCTCCAGGGCCGGATTAGCGCCTACGCCAACAACGCCATGGCGTAGGGCGGCAGGGTCCTGAGGGCCGACAGAGCAGCAGCAAGCTCCTAAACCCACCTACCCCATGAACAACCAGCTATAAATCTAAAATGTAAATGCTAAACCCACCTACCCCACGCATAAGGAGCCTTAAGTGCACAATTTTTTGTGAATCATGTATTGATTTTCGGCGTTTTTGAAACTAAAAAGCAAGGGTAAATACATTTTCACGATATTACGGAATTTTAGAGAAGAGGATGAGAATTGATTTTTTTATTCGATATAACGTATAATTAATGACCCTTTATCACCTTTATGACGACCTCTTGACGTCAATTCCTAATATTGGAAGCTAAAAATTGGCAGAGACTATTTTTTTGGTAAGTTCTTGAAAATATGTTAGCACCAAGAAAATCGGCGAGCCTTGTGCGCGCACTTCTTTAAAAAGATGTTTTTTTGACCCATATACATAGTCACACTGACACACACACGTAGATATACAACTTGGCCGTTTGTTTGGTTTCATTTTAAAGCCTGACATCAATTAATTATTACCTTATATTATTATTATGATTGTGCCCACAGTCTTGTGTTGTATAATTGCAATTGCAAGACAGTTTTTACCAATTAGATGATAATTCACTAGATATCTACTTTAATTATTGATAAAACTAATCAATAGCTACTATGATGAGTGAAAATGAAAAAGATAGTATAAATCGTTCTTGCCGATACTGCAAAATCGATGTTGATGCAGCACCAGGGACAAGGTACGAGGGATGTTTTGTCTCACATCACCAATCTTGTGCTGGAAGATGTATGACAGAACTAGGAAGATATATTTATGCTGTCTTGATGGCGTAAGCGAGAATGAAAAATCTACCACATAGAATTCGTCTGAAGTTTCTTCTCTAAAGTCATTTTTGAATAAACTAATTCTACAAGAATCACACAAGTTCAGTTCAAAAATTGTTGCTACTAATGCTCGACTTAATAACATGAACCTTCGTTTAAATCAACACAACAACGATATCAGCTCCTTAAAAATGATATTAACAGATTCGAAAAAAGACTATAGGATGTGGAAAATAAGATAACCGCAGAGAGTACATCTGGAATATCTCACGACATGGTTCGCCCTGCTGAACTATCACTCGGCACCGACACCGTTGAGATGCAGGAACGTCACTAACGCTCTTTTAATATCATTTTATATAATGTTCCTTCAGACAGTAATGCTTCAGATGAAGAGCTAGTGAAAACATGTTTAAGCAAAATAAATAATCTCAACTTAAAAGGCATTCAGATTAGGAGATTCATCAAGGCTACTGCTCGTAGTAATTTACGACCAATCATGGTCAGATTTTGGTCAAGTGCGGATGTCTTAAGGGTCATTTTGGCAACAAAAAAAATTAATCTCAAAATATATCCGTCGCTGCAGATCTCACAAAGATCCCGCGTGATCAATTTCGAAAATTAATTAATACAGCAGATATTTATCAATGGTAATCCAACTCTCATAGACGCCAGCAAAAAATCTCAGTTTTTCACAGGAACCTAGCAACTCAACCTCCCATTCCAACCAAATAATTTTGTATTATTAGAATGCCCGCTCTATTTGCGGTAAACTCTCCCGCCTTAAATCGAATTTTTATTTGCTATCATACAATCTAGATATTATTGTGATCACGGAAACTTGGTTGCAGAGTAAAATATTTTCTACAGAATTAGGATTGAAAGAATATTCAATCTTTAGAAGTGATCGTAACTTTGAGGAAATGAGAGTAACTAGAGGAGGCGGTGTTCTTATTGTCATTAAAAATAGTATACGTGCTTCAGAGATAAGCTGTGATGCATCTACTGAACAACTATTTGTAAAAATTTTCTGACTGGATATTAAATTAATAATTGATCTCATCTACTGACAACCGAACTCTAGTGAGCAACTATACCTCGATTATGTTTCAAATGTGGATAAGATTGCTAAGAAATATATTGACCATCAATTTATACTTATGGGTGACTACAATTTACCTCATTGCACCTGGCACTCTAACCCACTCCGTTATCAATATATTGTTACGTCTGTGACGTATCTCTAAAATAAAATGAACACGCATATTTCTCATCAGTAATTTTCTGACCTACAAA
>JAWWEQ010050022.1:0-12365 GCA_035583055.1 Torymus tubicola
TATTATACATATATCACCCCTTTTCTATTCAAGAGCACGACGAGTGTTTAACCTTAATATACGCGTAACAAGTGACAAGCTCGGGGGGAGGGCTGCTGGACTTTGAAGTAAAAAAGGCGGAGGAGAAAAAGAAGAAGAAGAAGAAGAAGAGAGGAAGCAAAGGGGCGGCGGTCGAAGACGCTTTTGAAAAAGACTGCGGGGGGGAGAGCATGAGCGAGCACGCGCCAGCCACTTCTCGAGGGATGAACGTAGAAGAGGAGGAGGAGGAGGAGGGAGAAAGAAAGAACGAGGAGTCGAACGTGAGAGCTCGGGGATTGGGCTATACAGCTTTCGTGGAAAACTCGGAAAATACTTTGTACTGTGCCGTATATATATATATATATACACGTTCGATTTGAACGCGCGTGCTCTATATATACACTGGTACATAGGAAGTACAGTTGCTCGCAAAGTTAACTCGAAACGTTTTAAAGCTGGAAGAAGACAGAGGCTGACAAGGAGTTGAACACTCATCGAGGACAAATCGTCGCGGGTGGCAGTTACTACTGCTGCGCTCTTTGCTTCCCACCCCCTCCTCCACCCATCTGGTTAGAGAGCAGCCGGCGCGTGTATGTGTGTTGGCGGAACTTGTCCGCGCGCTCGCGCGAACCACAAGGCGTCGAGAGCTTTGTTGGCAGTCGAGCAATAAAGCATAAACATTGTTTTCCTTCCTAATCTCTTTATCAGCACGTGGCTGGCGTCTAGCCAAATTCGCCCTCCTCGCCGGGTATAGCGGCTCTTTCTCTGCGTCGTCTCTCCATGCGCGCTTGCCGCGGGCTCGTTACCTACGCTTTTGCTTGCTTGCTCTGCCCAACGTCAGCCACGATGTATTATGCGAGAGAGCTTTGCTGCTCAAGTCCGCTGCTGCTACTTTGCCCCTCGGCGGGGTTACGGTCTGACTAACAAACGCCATTGATAAGAGACGCGTACCCGTGAATTCACGCCTCGTAAGTGTGAGAGAGAGAGAATATAGCACGTGTTGCCGTCGCTCGTGTGCAGTATATATACGGTACGACGCTTGTCTTTTCAAAGCGTCGTAAAAAGCGAAGGAGGAGGAGAGAAAACGTCGAGATTGCCTACTCCAGTAGCAACAGAGTATATAGAGAGCGAGTGCAGGTATTTTTCGTCGTGAAAATCTCCCACACATGCTCGAGGATCCATTGAACAGCCGTAGTAGTCGACGACGACGAGTGGAGAGGAGAGACGGCAGGCAGGCAGGCAGCGCGGAACCACGTGGTTGGCCACTGGCCAGACGACGACTACGACGACGCGTCGGAGTTATGTTTATCGTTATTCGCGATTCTGTCTCACTCTCACTTACTTGCCGTAGCTTTCCCGAGAGAAAGAGAGAGAGAGAGAGCTACGAGTGTGAAACATACCGGGGCCACCCGCCCGCGCACGCTTGCTGCTGTGCGCACGACAAGAAAAATAGCGGATAATAGTTGGCCATTTGTTATCTATGAATATGAAAATTATTCATTAGCCACGTGCTTCGCGCGTCTCGTACGCGTGTTTCCGCTCTATCATCGTAGCATACAACGTATCCACCCACGTCTGCGTCCGGTGTGTTATATATATGTGAGCATTTCAACGCTACAACGCGTACGAGATATATATACCTAATCGCTTGTGATTCCTTCCAACGTGAAAAGATAGAAACAGAGAGAGAGAGAGAGAGAACAGATCAAAAAGCAACAACGATTCGAGAGTTATAGAGAGGGATGTTTGATCTCTATGTGTGTGCACCACGCGGCGGGTTTACTCTGTATTCGAAGCCATTCGCATTCCAACGGACAAATTTGGACGAATGCCCGTTCGCGTTCGTATATACGTCCGTCTCTGTGTCTGTCTGTTGCTCTCGCCCTGTCCGCGCGACTATTTCTCGCAGTAGTAGCAGCAGCAGCAGCAGGGATACATAAATTTAATTAAAATATTTTTCCTAATCGTTCCGAGCGCGGTTCTCGCGTTATATATCCCAGAACGAGAACGAGCGACGAGACGAATGGAGAACAAAAGAGAGAAGTATATAGAGGGGATATATAGGTATATAACGCCACGTGCTACACTACTGCTGCTTCTTCTCGGATCATGAGGTTGTAGAGAATTTTTACAGTATTCGTCATGATTTTACCACCACCCGGGGACCCGGTGAATTTTGACTGCCAAGATGATGATTCACTCGATGAGCAATTCGTCACACGTGTGTGTGTTGTGTATATATATAATGCATATAGCAAAATTTACTCTCGATGTGACGAATTCGCATGTGCTCTCTGCTCATCAACGCTCAAAAATCTGGTCTAAAATAAATCTCGCTAAAGTAAGAGAGAGTGAGAGGAGAGACGTAATGGCACACAGGTTTTTGGCAGCTGGAGGGAGAGCAGTACAGCACAGAACGTCTGTCTTTATGGCTTTTGAAAAGTGGGCCGGGAAACACGATATACACAACCGCGCATCGCGCACACGTATATAACGTAGAAACGCACGTATATATATACGCACGGTTCCGCGACTTCGCGTCTAGTTACCAGAGCGATTGTCTTACCGTATACCACCGGTCGCTCGTCAAATGTGTACGCGCGTGCTAGATAGATAGATGGCAGAAGAAGAAGAAGTCGAGTGAAATCTCTCGGCATCTGTGTATGCGCGCCTTAGAGCAACCCGCGCGTTTGTATATTATGAGAACTTTGCCTACTATTTGTAAACCTGTCAATCAATGCGGGAGGGATGACGAACAATTCTCTGTGGCGCGCGCATATACCCACACACGTAGTGTGTCATAACTATGGTCGACCATTTTTACACCGACAGCTCCGTTCGCATATATGTATGTATACTGGTGTTCTACGAATTGACCGTGATGTGTTAAATGCCATCACGGTATGTGATTTTTGCTGATATTATAGGTTCTATGTATAGAAATATAACAATCGTGGAATTATTGTCGAAGTTTATAGCATTCGAACAACTCGTTAACCATGATCACGTGCGGTTTTCATTAATTCTGTATTATATATACACAGCTCTCGGAAAATTACCGAAAGAACAACGCAGAAAGTAGTAGTAGAAACCAGAGAGAGAAATTAAGACCTCGATAACGACGGGAATTGCCTTTTATTCGAGCCTTTTTCACTTCCAATCAATGGTATATATATATACACACACACCAGTACATATATATAGGCATCCGAACGTAAACAATTACAAAGCCCGCACCAATCGACTATATACCCTCGTTACCTACACTATTATACCACTCGCGCGTGATTTACGCCTCTTGCTAACACACACTATATATACATACCGCGTGTGCGTGCACTTTAGCGCGCTCGCAGCAACCGCGAAATAAAAAGTCTAAATTTACTAACCGCACGCTGCTGCGCGTGGTTTATCGGTGTTGCTGCAGTAGTAGTAGTAGTAGCAAGCAACGTATATATGTATAAGCGAGAGAAGCACGCGGCTGATTTATCGCACGCAATCAGTCTCGCGAACGCGCGAAAGGGTTAAATAAGCACCTTTTTGGCATTTTAAGATCGGCCAGGTGGGACTGAAATCTTGCGTCTCTCTCTCTCTCTCTATCTATCTCAAGTGGTGTATAGAGCAGCGTGAACTATTCTCGGCGCCTCGAGGCGCGAGCACGTGGACGTCTTATTAATAGCCCCTCGCGGGTTCTCTCTCTCTCTCTCGAGATACTTTCCTTCGCTCATACTATCTCTCCTCTCCCCCCTTCCCCCGTTACCGTTCTTCTCTCTCTTGAATCTATCGAATATTTGAACGCTGCGAGTTTCTATACCGCCTTCCCGATCGCCGCGCGCCTCGTGCCGCCGCCGTTGCTCTTCACCCCCTTGTTTCTAGTTTAACAGCTTCTTCTTCTTCTCCTTCTCCATCTTCTTCTTCTTCCACACTGCTGCTGCTGCTGCTGCTATACGACGACGACGACATCAATCTTCGCTGACCTGTTAATTTATCTTCAAACTTCTCGGAGATATTAATTGATATACACGTGGGAGTAGACAACAGCAACAACATATATATATATATAAGCGCGAGTCCCGTCATCTTTTTAATTACTCTTATATATACTGCGTCTCTCTCTCTAAAATGTAACAATACATAGTCGCTCTATCACCCTTATATAAATATATCTTCTTCTACCTCTCCCTTTACTACTATACTATGTAATCGTTAATTGTGCAAGTGATTAAAACGAGCTGTATAATTTTCTGTTTCAGAACCACGAGTACAGCGGGTACGGTGATGAACCCCGACGAAAGAGGTAAGCAAATTAGTAGCTGCGCGACGGCAGCAACGGGCGAATCGCACGCCCGATGGCAATAATAAGCGCTCGCCCGTGTAGAGAATATAGAGAGAGAGAGAGAGAGAGTTAGCTCTACCAGACGAGGAGCTAAAGATCTCTCGCGGGCCGTCGAGAACAATGAAGCGGACAAAAGGGATGGGAGAGAGAGAGAGATGGCGTATAACATCGACGTGAGCGGGATGCTTTACCTTCTCTTTCTCTCTCTCTGTATGCAGACGTTCGCTCGTTCTAGTCAACGCCGTCCCAAATCGCGCGCGCACTTAACGCTCAGCTTAACTTCTTATTATTAGACTTGGCCAAAGTGACCAAAGTACCACTTGTGAACTTCGGTATAACTTGCGCGTGCGCATACGCCACTGGCTATATACACTTGCGCGTCCAAAGGCAGCTTTTAATTAATTTTCCTCGATCTTTCCCTCCGCACGTCGAGAGCAGAGGAGAGACGTAGAAGAAGAAGAAGAAGAAGAAGCTTGTCGTTCAGCGTCAAGCTCTCGCGACGCGCGCCGCGGAGTCTATCGAGCGCATCTTTCTCTTAGCTCTCTCTCTCTCTCTCTCTCTTCTCCCTCGATATATGTAACGTCTTGCGGAGAGCTCCTTAACTTTCTTTTCGGTCTTCTCTTTTTTGTACGTGGTTGTCGCTTTTTAATGAACTAAGCTTACAACTGTTTCGTTATAGTAGCTCTGATGATGATATGGAAACGCGCGTTGTAACCGTATACTACTGTGTAGTACAGATGTTTTTTTCCGAGCGGTTTACAGTGTAAAACAATGGAGTTGATGATTGCAATGAATGAGCGATAATGAAGAAGCGCGAACGGGGAGAAGGGGGAAAAGATGCATTAGAAGCTATTAAGTGCGAACTATAATGATAGAGTCGTAAATCATAAAATTACCTCTGACGACTTGCGATTATTTACAGCTTCTTTTTTGCAAAACTGCTTGCTCATAATTGATATTTATGTAGATTTTTTTTTATGCGCCCATTAATAATATACGATAATTCTATTTTCAGGGAAGACAATAATAAGCCGAATCACGTGCTATTATTCACTATCATCAATCCAGTGTATCCCATCACTGTGGTAAGTTTGATTTAGTATAAATAAATGTTTCCTTACATCATTTTTTTTTTGTTTTTTCGAAATAACAGAGAGAAAGAAATATATTGCCGCAACACTTGAAAATTATTGGGTTTCCTATCGCAAAAAATCATATCTATTGCAATGTTGTGTATATAGCCTTAATGCGAATAAATAGCTATATACGCGTATAATGTGACGTGTGTAAGAGTGAAAATGTGGTAGCAAATAGTGGGAGGGTAAATAATGGCCATCTTGATGGCTTCTTCTGATCGAACGGATTTTCCTTCTCCTCCTCCTCCTCGCCCAATAGTCCTTAGAGCCCTCAATCCGATCCGCAATAAAATTTAGGTCAAAATTGTGTGTCACTCGTATAGCACCATGCGACTCTTGCTACTTTTTCACGACTACTTTTTACCTTCTACATAAGTTCATTTCTTTTCTCGAAATAGTAACACATACATGAATCAACAACCGTTTCAAATAGAATTTGTGTTTCTATTTGAAAACTTCTTTCTCATGTAATGCTATTACCACATAACAAGAAAAGTTTCTCTGTGAAACTACGGGGCTTGTTGTTGAACCAACAAATAACGTTACCTGTTCTTCACCACTTAAATCATTTATATGTATATTTCCATTAAAAAGGGAATAATAAAAACAAATGATTTATGGCATTCAAGTGGTATCCAATTTTAAAATTGAAAAATAAATATTATTTATCAAAACTATCACATAATTCACAATAAATGTGTAATAGTTTATACGAAGAAGTTTCTTCCGGATGGAAAAGTAATTGTCTAGTATGTTCAGCCCATACATATATCTCACATATAGGAATAAGCCCTTGGCCATGCAACAGGGATTCTGAAAAGTCAGGATAAGACCAAGAAAAGTACGAACCAATAATAGACTTACTCTCTCTCTCTCTTCTCAACATTGTATGTCTTCTCGTGTACCTTTCATTTTACATCCTTTTTCCTTCTTTCTCGTTATAGCCAACTGGCTATTTGTTCGAGCTCTAATTAAAGATAGCCTGGCCCTCACTTCGTTTTTACATTCCCCGCGCTCCCCTCTTTTTTCTCCGAACAACCAAACCATTAACATTTCAATCTATTAAATCGACCACGGTTTTCTCTCCCAAAAGAAGAAAAACCTTCGAACGCCAAATCATTCATCATCCAATAAGTGGGAAACCGCGCGTTACCTCTCGACCACCAATAAATAAAAAAAAGCAGAAACCCAGAATTGATGAACGATAGATTTATGCGCGTCCAGTCAAGAATAAACACACATACAAACGCTTCTTCTTCCTCTTCCTCTTCTTATATGATTTGCCACGTTCATCGCAATAAACGTTTTCGGGCTTTTACGAGCTTGCGCGGGCGCGCTTATGTGTATGTGCGCTAGGGTGGGTGAGAACCGAGGAGGCGTCTAATGCGGAAACGAGCGTCTTATATCCCCTCGCATCCAAGAGGAAGAAGGGAGAGAGAGCGAGCCGCCGAGTTGCAGTATAACGCGCGGGAGTAGGGAGAGAGAGAGAGAGAGAGAGAGAGAGAGAAGAGCAGATAAGTGAGAATAAGTAGGGGTAGAAAAGCTCGAAAGTCGCCGCGTCGGAGCTTTTAATAGTCCATAAATCTTGGGGCGACCGGTGTGTGTGTGTATGCTCGCGTCCCTAGCTCCATTCGAATTATGCGCTCATACATGCGCGCACGTGCGCGCTCGCGAGAAAGTACAATGTCAACGGCGTAAAACGTCTAATACCCCTGGCTACTATCTCTTCTCTCTCTCTATCACTATATACAGCGCAGCGGGGCGTTCTTTCTTTCTTTTTTTTTCCTTCCCGACCTACTTCCGAATTCTTCCCTCGCTCTCGCGAGTTTAAACTAGACTCGCTGTTATAGCGCGCCGAGTAAGCGAGCCGGCGACTGATTTATCGCGTTTTGCCTATTTCTCTTTTTCCGCGCTTATTACGCTGAGAAGTACAGAAAAAAAAATAGGTAGGAGGCGCAAAGTACACGACGAATGGCTGTAGTATATACTTTTGCCGAAACGAAATGTAAATGTGTGTGTCTGTTTAATTTTTTCTCTGCTCTATAGGACTTTTTAGAAACTACTAAAACGCCGCGCGCGCGCGCTATAAATTATTTTCGCGCACTTATACGACGATCGCGGTTCGCAAGGCTAGTGTATATACGAAGCTTATAAATTGTGAAAGAGAAGATTGATGAATAATAAAAAACCAATAGCGTGTGCGGAGAAGCGAAGAAAAGAGAGAAAAAGGAAGATGGTATATAAGAACGTGTGTCACATGTGCTCTCGCCCACGTGCTTCGCGCGCGCGTTTATATACACTACGCCGTGCGGTGGTAGGTATAAGGTGAAAGAGTGATGTATATTTTCGTAACTTCCGCACGCGCGCATTCCCGTCGTCGTCGTTGCTGCTGCGCGAGAAAAGCTTTGAAACATTAAGCTATCCCTAATTGCTTCTGGCTGGATACATTATACACGGTGATATTGAATTAACATGTCGAGTCGCTTTGCCCGTTTAACCCATTTATCAAGCCGACATTTTTTCTTTTTTTTTTTTATGTTTTAATAAATGAATACGAATTTTTTATACGTCAAGGAATTTATTTCCCGCGGTATAATCAATCGAATGGTGTCCAAAACGTTGGGTCATATGTCAGATGTTCAACGTGTGTATTTTTGAAATCTGAATCAGGACATTTTCTTCGTAATATGTATATGTATATATACATCGATGTAAAATATCAAACAATAAAATACACGCTCGTAGTCGAGCGTATATACGTATATGGAAGCAATTTCAATTGAGTTTCAACTACCTCTTGTAGATCATATACCTATACACTCGACGTTTTTATCATAGGTTAATAGTTCGGAAGACATTTCTCTCTCTCTCCGCACATTGTGGGAAATTCACTTGAAACTCAATGTAGCAGCCTATATACGATCGTAAATAGTCCCATCATATTTCTAGCCATATCCGGACAAATAAATAAACCCATAAAACAGACAATCACCGTCGTTTGAGTGTTTGCCCGCACACGTCCCTCGTCATATAAACTTAATTACGATCGCTCAACCGTTCGCGCGAAACTTTTACAAATTTTATTTCCCTTATTATACTCGTGTGCGATTGAAAAATTGATGTGCCCTCCAAAAAAATATATGTATATATATTGTCGTTAATGCGCGTGACACAGTTTTTCCAATATTTTTAATTGAACAGCGATAAAGTTCTATTATTACAAGGTCTGGAAATTAAGTTTTTCTCCAAAAATTTTAATGAAAAATGTTTCGATTGAACTCGTACTTAATGCTCATTCTCTCTCTCTCTTATATTCTCGTACTCTTCACATTCCATTTACTTTAATGAGTTCCTTTTAATAGCGTGTGCCACAAGGGCTTTTAGTAGTGAAGAGGCAAGTTCACATATTTTTTTTTTCTATACAGATTAAACTCTCCAAACTGACACAATATTATTAACGCACTTGTTCTTACTTACCGACTATAACAGACGTGTGCACACATAAGCATATATATATATACATGATGCCGCACGCGTAAGCGACTTTTATTGATTTCTTCCTGTCTGCGCTTGTTCTTCATCGCACGTACACTTCACAATGCAACGCGATAGGTTGATTGAATAATTCGCACATTAATTCTTTCTATATATATATACAGCCATGATGGACCAACCGCGCAACACTACCTCGATTTTTTCTTTTTTTTCTCGTAATTATACTGTGTGACATTCAGCGTCCAATCGAGTTAACGCTAATAAGATTTGGATTGATTATTGCGCACATCTCATTTGCCCTCTCTCTCTCTCTATCTATCTCATCAATTTAACCAGAAAGTTCGTTATTGATATCGCACGATTAAAAAAAAAAATTCAATAATCACGTTAACGAGGTATACGGCGTAATTCGAATCACAGCCTCTATTATAACAATAGACGTTCGAAAAATGTTAATAAATCAAAATCAATGCTAAACCATCGGTTATATACACCATCGCGCGCGGTATTGTATGTCGAGAATTCGATAGAGGATTTATTTGGCATATACGCAAATGCCGTCGCGCGCGCGCGCGCATGAGAGTGTGTCTGTGTAATGTAACCCAATGACGTCAACCTGCCACGATCAAGCATTCTCATATCTCTCGCTGGCCTCTTGAGTTCAATTTTAGTAGGGATGAAATATTTAGATCCAATCTCATTGAAAATGCCTGCTGAAGAATTATGTAAGATTAATGAAAACGCACTCGCGCCTCAACGCCGCAAACAAAATTTGCGTACCAATATCAGTCGACGGATGGTTAGTTGATCTCTTGATACATACCTTATACATTCTCGTTCCTCTCTTTTTTACGGGTACATAGAAAGCAAATACAACAACAAACTTTACGTACAGAGGAATTTGTAATTTAATTACCAATAATATTTGTCGATTCAAGTATATATATATATATAAAACAAGCAAACATCGTATAAGTTTAAATATTTTGATTATTCTTTCGATTAACAACCTAATTTTCCGTGCGACAATCGTGCGGTCGCATCTCATCCCTATATATATACACACGCAGATAGAAGAGAGAATTTTATCAACCCGCAGAGAGAAGCGCGCACGACGGAAAGTCGCCTCGCCCGTCGAACTTTTCGCGCAACCCGTCGGCGGCAAAAGTATATAGCAAGAGGCGGCCACCTTATCTCTCTACCAATATCACCGTGTATATGCTGCTTGCTTACTCGCTCGTGTGTGTATGTGTTGACTTTCTTTGTTAGCCCGGCTCGGTATGTGTGTGATGCGGCGGTTGCGGCCGCTGTGCTGTGTGCCGCCGACGACTTCGTATATCTAAATATAGATCGAGGTGTGCGCTGCTACTATACTCGCGCGAGAGAGAAGCTCTGCGCGCAAGCATAAGACTGAGAGACAGACACATATACACATATATACATATGCAGATGTACAAGGTGTGTGTGTATATATATATACGCGTTTGTTTTGAAGGGAGGGCGTCAGAGGAAAGAGGGGGAGTCTCGCATGATTCGAAACAAAGCTCCTTAGGCGCATGAAAACTCTCTCACTCTCGGCCTCGACGAAAGAGCGAGTGCGAGTGAAAGAAAAAGGGGTGGCACCGTAACGGCCTTAATAAAGCTCCCCTCTCCCTTCGCCCCGGAGAATCGCGCGTCTAATTTGAGGGAGTATATAGCCGCGCGTAATGATTTGCTTGATGAGATTTGAAGAAACGCCGATGCAGAATAATTCGATTAACTCGCTACTGTCCCGTTTGCAGAGAGTGAGAAGAGCTTTCTCGGATCTAAATCGAGCGCTCGGATGGCTGAATGGACGCCCCGTCTGTGTTAAGTGAGGCCGAAACGTGAATCTTTCGATTCGACGCTTTCTATTTGATAGGAGATCAAACGCGAATTATCGAACGTGGCTATATAAACTCATCGAGCGATACAATTTCATTCTGTATAAAGAGAGAGAGAGAGAGAGGGAGAGTAAAAACATGATTTTCCACTTCTCCATTGTTGTATATAATATACGCCCGCGTCTGTCTCTGCCAGTGCGTGCATCACGGTGGGCTGCTCTCGTTTATTTTTTTTTTATCTGTATCTATATATATATAGTACGATCCTTTGCTGCAATGTCGTTACAGATATATCGTTTATTTATAAACAAGATTTCATATGGGTGCGTGATGAACGTCATGCGGGTATATTTTTGTATGTACATTTGTATGCGTATAATACACACGTGACTTTACAGCGTTCACATTTTTTTGTTTCACCTACTTTCTGAATATAAATCCTCAAAATTCCAGGCGACACATTGTCTTTTTTTTTTTATATATATTTTAGTCTCTCTCTCCTGCGTTGCTCACGCTTTTACGCGTCTGTACTTATGAAAAAACTCATCACTCAACAAGTGAAAACTTCAGTGCTGTGCACACGGCGACATAATGATTGATTGGCTTGCTGAGAGACTCACTGATATTTATCTTATATATATATATATTATACACCTACGTCGAAAAAAAAAAAAATAAAAGTATTCGTTCTAATCTTACCCCTGTTTTTGCATTTTAAAATTGTCCCGCGCGTTGCAGAGAAACTTTTATATCTCATACATTCAGTAACGCGCTACACTTCTTATATATATATTTATGTAGAACGATTCAATTTTCCATCATCCGATATACATTTTCTCAACTTTATATATCTAAAGGAGTTGGATGAGGGCAAGGGAGAGGGGGATAAAACTTTTTATAGCGTTGAGACTTATCTCAAGACGTTCTCCAGATGGATGTTTTTGAAAATTTTCGATAAAGCAGCGTGCCTCGCTCGCTCGCGCGTATAACACTTGCGATCGCGCGCCTTTGACTATATACACGATTGATCCCAAGCCCTTCTTCTTCTTCTTCCTGACTCCTATGCCTTATCATTCAAAGTAACTTCTTCTCTCTTTCTCACTCGCGGGGTGCTCTCGGTAGGTCACACAAAAGCTATTTAGAGATCGATTGATTTCCACAAAGAGAGTATAGATAAAGATAAAAAAGAAAAAGAAAAGCAGTATAGTAGCGCATCGCGAAAACATACCGAACAAAACAGACGACGACCGACGCCCGAGCCGCATATATATTGCAAAAAGAGCCACTTTGAGAAATCACGGGTCTTACTCTACACGCTCTCTATCTCTCTCTATATATATATATTTAAACACTCGAGTTACTACTACTAGTAGTAGTTTTTTTCAATTCATTAGGCACGCTGTGCGCGCGTTTGTCTCACTTCCGCTCCTCAATACAATTTTATATATATATGGGCAGTTCTCAGGTGAATCGAGAGGTCAAAATTTTTTTTTCTTTAAAAATCGTCTAAATCGCTTC
>JAWWEQ010050023.1:0-12364 GCA_035583055.1 Torymus tubicola
GTAAAATAAAAAAAAAAAAAAAAAAAAAAAAAAAAAAAAAAAAAAAAAAAAAATTATTAATTTCATTATTAAAAAAATCTTAAATATTACCTCTAAATTATTTATATTTCACTTTGAACAAATCTGTTTATTGAAAAAATAAATAAATAAATGAATAAAACTAGAACGCCAATTTTTCATATATTTTTTTCAAAACAGAAAAGTATAAAATTAAAATACACTTATAAATTTACTCTTATCTATCATAACTTTCAAATGAGTTAAATTTTCAAGTTTTGGACAAAAATAACAAAACTTTATTTTTTTATTATATTTTCTGTTATCATATTACATGAAAATTTTATTCTCATTAATTAATTAAAATTGAAATAAGAAGTATTTTAACACTTTTAAAATCTTAAAAGATCCATTACAGTTTTCAAAGTATTATGGTTTTATAGAATTCTTCATATTTTCACATGCACAAATATATTTTTAAATTTGAGTCGAATCTGCGTTAGGATGAAAGAATATCTTTTTAGTTTGCAATTTAATTTAAAAGTTTTAAATTAAATTACAGTGAATACATTAAAAGTGAATGGTTTGTCTCTCATCACCATAATGTCGAGAATATATTTGGCAATTCGTTTGTAAATAAATTTGCGAATTCTTTTTTATTTTTTTCAATCTAATCAATTTAAATATAGATAGTTTAAGGAAACTATATAATGTCTTGATTTATTTTGAGTTTTATAAATAGCAAAATAATGGGAAAAAACATTTCATCATAAAACTACAGTTGTGTGCTATGTAAACTAATTTAATTAATTTCGGCTAGGAAATGAGAATTTTTTATTTCAGTCTTTAATAATCACTGTTTGATAGTGAAAATTCAATATACTCTGTAAACGATATCCCTTACGGAAGTTGTGGATCACAATTATTTTTTACTATTTTGCGTTTGAAGTATGTAAAGAGAATTAGAGTTTTGTTTCTCGATTTTTTATGATTTGTTAATAATACCGTTGACACTTTTTAATGGAGAGTTAATGTCAATTTTCAATTACATATTTATGAGCATATTTCTATATTCTCACTTATCGTTCCTGCACTTAATATTAAATTTTTATCAAATACCACTCATCTATTATTTTTCAATTATACTGATGCAATTTTGAAGTATGACGAGAGTCACTTAAAATAAAATGACTTCATTTTCCACTAAGGTGACAATGAAAGTATTTTACGGTACTAACAATTTTTCTGATTTACAAAATTTACCACGATATTGTCCCTTTTGCATTTACTTTAACAATAGTAAATAACAAAAGACGAAGGAAAAATAAATAATTGAAGTAAAATATACGTATGTAAAGATAAAGAGTTGTGTAACACGCGATAAAAAAATCATAAAAATAAATGGCCAATTGCTTGAACTTTAAACATACAAGTATCCCTCATATAAATTATGGTATCTTGCAATCGTTTCCTACACAAATTCTTAAAACATGCGCCAACAAACTCTCATATAATTTAAACTTGAATATTCATTGTGCAAAATTCGGAATATTGCTAGTTAAATTAGCCGTTAGTTGTAATTGTTATTAAAATGAGTTGGTTTGGAGACGTAAAAGTCAAGTTTTATAATCTACACGAAACGATTATGTCATTTGCCACGAACAAATTGGAAGAGAAAAAAGACTCTGTAAAATTTATGCGTTCTAGAAGCTGAGTTATGAAATAGTTTTTTTTTTGAACTACGAAAAATTGACCTGATGTTATGTGGTAGCACAAAAGAGCTTTAATAATCCCGTGCACATTGTTCGATATTATAGCCAAGATATCATTAGCATAAATTATGCTAATGAGATAACTTTCTCGCGATTCTCGGGTAAAGGAGGACTATTGTATGGCGCGAAATTGGAAATGTCGTGTTGTTACCCATAATTCGGTCTGGGTCCGGGTCACTCTCGTTCACGCGCATTCTGGAAGCTCCTCCAACGTACTAGACTTCCTCATCATTCAAGAATCTGAAAGCAAACATTTAATCGGTCATTAGTAAAACGATGTCAATGACTTGAAATTGGTTTTATAATAGTACTGTTCTGCTGATTACCACGCGAATAATTGGCGGAAGAGAAATTTACGGGAACCTGTATGTCTAGCTGCTGAGTAACGGACATAAAGTAAAGGTAAAAATTGTATCACTTTTCGATATAGGAAAAAATCGGTTAAAGGTCCTGGAGAAATTTTTGAGGGATTTAATGTACAACACTCTGCAAAATGTCCATGCAAAGATCTCATATATCAGATATTTTACTGGGGAATTTGTAAGAAACCAGTTTTTTAATTGAAATTCCTGTTTTATTCCCGGTTCTTTCACTTTTATTACACATGAAGTACTTGTTAAAAACAACGTTTATACTATACACATTTTACAGTTTTACGACAAAATTTTTTAATGTTAAAGATTAAACTTTCAGTTTCTCAGGAGTACTGATAACGGTAACAATAAAAGAAATACTAGGTACTTTATCTGATATATTCAAAATGAAGTCCAGCCTAAAGAACTTTTTTAGATATACCATATTAAAAGTTGACATCATAGATAAACGATATATATATTTACAGTGAAATAATGAATTAAAGATATTTATCAGTAAATCAATTTCTATTCCTGGCATGCCGAATAAGATATTCATACAAACAATAATATTATAATGGACTTTGCTTCCGTATAAAAGAAGCCATCTCATAGTTCAGAAATTTGAAAAAAATATTTATACCATGTATGCATGTGTGCGTCTCACGGCATAGTCACCTGATTATAATGACATAACTTGGATTTTCTCTGTTTTGACAATTCGATAATAAACATCTTTTGCGTAAAATTTAACTACAATAGTTTTAATTTCATATAAATTTCCTATTTTTTTTTTCTAGTCTAAAGCTAATTTGAGTCTTTCGATTAATAATGTCGATAAAGATATATTTGAAATTAAACTTTTTGTATGAAGTTCCTTAGTTTCTAGCAAAACATTAAGTTTGAAATTTTTAATTCGTCGTTGAATCCTTTAAACTTATTATTAGTACTAGAAATATAGAAATGCATGTAAAAAAGATATTTTAATAATGAAAATTAAAGCAGTAAGATATAAGGAAAAAGTGAAGTGATGTTACAGATAGGAATAAGTGTCACGTGAATTAAAGCATCACGATTAAACCTTTCACCCACCTCATTTACTAAGGTTACTAAAATTTCGAATTTAATCGTCTTAATGAAAAATGCAGAAAAAGAAAGAACACAAGAACGGTCCACTCTCATCATCTACATCAGGATTAAGTTACTTTCTCATAAGTTTTTTCCTGTATTCCAGCAACTCATACATCAAGTTCCTTTTATGTGACGCGGTAGCATTATTTTCACGTTCCTTTTAATTAGAAGAAAATGATTATTAATCGTAGAAACGAGGCCTTATTGAAGCCATTGGCGCAAGATAATTGCAGAGTGAAAGCGGTTAAACAATACAAAAGGATGATGATTCGCCAGCGGCAATCTAGATTTAATTGGATCTTGAGGACCTTAAACAGTTGAGAAAGAGAAGTCGTGTCCGCGCAGGAGAAATCGGCAATCGGCGCATCGTCGTGAATGGCAATTGCGGGGTTGGGGCGGCGCGCGGGAAAATTTTCCGCGCGCAGCGCTCGCCCGACGTGAGTGACAGTTTCGGAGGACTTATCTGGCGTGCGATTTCCTCACCGCACCGAGAGTCGCTTTTTGCCCCGTCGACGCGTTCCGCGCGCGAGGCGAAACGTAAAACCGGTAAGCATTGACCCGGGCAGCGAGCCGCCTTATTGGTCAACCACGCCAGGGCTTACTTTACTTACGTCTCTGTGCGTGCGCTTGCTCGCTGCCCGATATATATGTAGCATACGCGTGTATTTTTGCGGTGAGCTAACGCCTTATGCGAGCGTACCGGGAATCAATTGACTGCGCTCGAAAACTTTCGATTTGATGGTCTTAGTCTTGGTCGTGGTGTGCAGGATAAAAGAATGCGCGTACGTAATACACTTATATTGTTTTATGGTTTCAAGGCAACTTCTCGTTAAATCTTTCATGGCTTGCTGAGTAAGATAGATACGCTTGATTATTCATATTTTTTGGAAATACGTTCAATACAATGAAGCAACTGATATCAGGATATGAATTGGAAATTTATTTATAACCAGATAAATAGTGCAATGATGTATTATTCGAGGCATTGAATCGTGTAGAACATATCTGACATTTCAAGTCAATAACGAAAGATACAATGACATTTAAAAAATGATTATACGTATTTGTAACTGATAAGTATAATATTATCAGTAAACATATTCAAAAACTGGTTATGGAAGCATAGAGAACGCTCACACACAGAGCTTGTCTGTAGCATTACTAGTCGCTAATTATTACAAATGGATATGGTTTTATTATGAATTTAAAGTCTGATAATAAAATTATAACGATAAGTAATGTGCAGTCAGTAGAAACTACGTATAACTACTGTTTTTACAAAATTTTAAGTCAAAAAGAATATTTTAAACTAATATTTATCTTGCTTACGTTCCTAAATATTTTCATTAAATATTTTACGCCATATAAAATTTGTAACCTTGAAAGGCATGGTGAATTATTATTTTCCAAAATAATTTTTTATTTTAATTATTGTATACATAAATATACATAACAAATAAGTATGAGTCACGAGAATGTCTCTTTTACGTCAGTTTGTAGCACCAGCTTGAAATTTTAAACTGATTCGATACCAAAAAAAGTAGCAATTAATTAATCACCTTCAGTTTGATTGAATATATTTCTATATATATATATATATATTTAAAATGCAATTTGCAAAGTAATTTGAACTTCGACATTGAAGAAATTGTACAGTATATGTAAAAGAACATGAATCACTCCCACTCAGCAATGAGCATTTGGAAAATCGTTCTGCGAACTTTGAATGATGAGATGCCAGTTTAATGACATAATGGAAAAATGTTGTAAATCATGTAACGACGGCGAATATTAATTCAACAACCTCTCCGCGTAACCTTAAGAAGTATAAATAGAAGGCGGCTCGCCGTAGAGATAAAAGCCGGTAGCAGGTAAGTGGCGTGCTGGTAAAGAGACAGAAATCTAGGAGGGAAAGAAAAATGGGAAGGAACAATGTTCTTCCGACGGGCGTCTTCTCTTTTGAGAGCGTCGCGGCCGCGTGTATAGTACTCGCCATTGTTTTCCCGCCCGTCCCGTGACGGAAGACGAGCCCCAGCGCGTACGCCTGCTTACATATATATACCCACACAGCCGCACGTGTCCTTGGAATTTATCATCGCGCATCGGGCCGAGCGATGATAACGCGGCCAGTTTGCTGTATTATAGAGCTAATAAAACGCGGCCGGAGGCGCGATCACAAGGGGCGGCATCGTCCGCAGATCGTTAGCCGAACTGTGCCGATGGCCTCCGCGCGTATATACAGTTCCGCCCACGATATATGTATATCGCCAGTACACGAGCAACCGCTGCTGCTGCTGCTGCTGTGAGTAAACAAGTATATACGTTGCCACGGTATCAAGATAAAAGCGGCAGTGGCGGCGGCACGATGCTTAATGAAATTACGTAGGCTTTGTTGATATCGCACTTTCACGCAATATCTCGTACTAAGACGGCGCTGGATTATAATATTCCACGTTGTAGCGGTATATATTTATTCACCTGGAAAATTCTTTTCAGTATACGTTTCCGATTAATATCGTGCGTGAGTTAATTATATGGTGATAAGTAACGCGATAGTATGGGAATTTTAATTAGCGATATATTTTTATATACGTTTCTCAATTAATAAGAAATTTTGATAGCTTTCTGATTCACGAGTATAACTTGTTAATGATCCGGGAATCGAATGGAAAAGTCAATAGAGTAATCTATAATTAGCAAAAGAAAACGATACTCAGTGATCATAATAACAAGTCGGGTTATGTAATTTTCGCCAATAATTTTTACGTCTTGTTTGCTCAGAAAGTGTTACAAGACATAAAACTTTATAATGCATTTTAACAGTTAAACAAAATACAGCTTTTATTTTTATTTACATTTTCTTTGCTTTCCTTTCTAATTTTTCTCAGTTATTTCTTTGAGTTGAGAACCATTTTGTATTTCATTCAAAAGAACGTAGTAAATATTATGAATTTATGTAATACTACATCAGTGCAAACAGTGCAAAGTTTTTCCCCGCTGCAATATACGCGAATTCTTAATTTTCTGCTTGGCTACTATTCCGTTAACCTTACGTCATACTCGTTATTTGCACTGTCAGTCCTTTCAGCTAATTTACAACTTTGACAAGTACTGAAAAAATCCGGCGTATTGTGCCCGGACAGAAAGCCGCTTGGCTATTTTTAGATTTTCAGAGAAACACGAGTATCGCTCGCGCTGTCGCTTTAAATCCCACGGACTAATTTCTTTCCAAAGCAGTCAAGAACACCTTGTGCCACCTCGGCGTCACAACAACAGTACAAACTGAAACTTTGGCAATTTGCGTGAAAATCAATAGCAATCAGTGGTCGCGAATTGTAAACTAGCCGTGAAACTACTCGCGTGCAAACTCACTCCCAATTATGAGAAATGTATGTGTACATTTACGTGTTAGCTTTCATTCAAAATCCGAACCGTTACGCACGCAGCGCGTTCCCGCGCGCATTTTGCAACAGCAGCGTGAGGCAATATTGCCAAAGACGCCCGCACGACTGCCGCTTTAAATCGGAGAATTCGCGAGGAATTTCGTGCACACCTACTTACACACGCGCGCGCACGCACAGCGCTCGGAAGCGAAATAATTTTGCAGACCGCTCGGCGGATTATTAATATTCATCCGGCATTCGGCAATCGGCCGGTGGCGTCTGTCGGCGCACTCGCCATTGCCGTTCACCTTATCAGGTCGCGCGCAGCGAGGGAAAAGCCAGGAGTCACGAGACGCGATATGAATTTCCCACGGGCCCGGACGTGTAGCATCATCGCGTGCTCTCACAATGGGCGCGAGAGGCGGCGAGGACGGGAGAAAGGTGGGTGGGAAAGTGAGGCGGTAAAAAGGCTCGCGCTCGCGCCGAGTGGAGGCGAGGCGTAATCGGCGATCGGCGCACGCAAATGTACACGTTACCTGGCGCGCTCCGCTCCGGGACGTTCCAAGCGTGTCCTCGCTGCCGCTGGCGCGCGTCAGCCGCGCAGGAATTTCGCACACAGGGGGAGGAGAGCTGGCGGCTGTGGCCAGCGCGCAGCCAGCAGAGACGCACTGCGGGACGTGTGTGCCAGCCGCGGCGCTTTCCGTTTCCGGGCGTACCTCTCTCTCTCGCTCTCTCTCTCTCTCAATGAGCTGGCTCGATCGCGCGCCGATCCTCGGCCGAGAAGCTCCAGGGTCCGCGAACTGCCTCCGCGAAAGCGAAATCGCGCGCGCCTGCCTGTGGCTGGCTCTGTGACCGGGCGGCGTACGGGTTGTTACTGCCGAGCGGCGCCGAGCAGCAGCGCAAGTCGGCACACACAGGTCGCCCCGTCGTCGTCGTCGCCGCGGAGACGCCGAGCGCGCCCGAGCCGATCCGATCGCGCGCTGCGAGGAGCCAACAGGTGAGAGACGCTGAGGTAGAGAGAGGGAATATATATACACACACGCCATATGTACACTCGCGCTAACTTCCTTCCCTGCGCTCCGCTGCCAAACGGCACTCGATTTATCGGCCGCTCATGCGAGCGCTCGCGGTCGCGTGCGTGTGTGTGTTCGAGCGCTGCTAGACGCTGCTCTGCACTCGCTGTAGTCGTGTCTTACCGGGGCGTTTGCCTTTGACAGCTCTCGCGTGTAACGCACGGAACGCTGCCTCTTTCGCGCGAACGCCTGCGCCGCCTCTCTTTTAGGTTATGTTGCTCCGAATGTATTTCGGAGCAAAGCGCGGGCTTGAGCGCGAAGAGGGAAAAGAGAGGGAGCGTCCCTTTCGCTTCGCCGTGCAGCTGCAGCCGAGCGATTACCTATACAGTACAGTGCTTTACCTACTTGCATGCGCTCCAAAAAATCGAACGTACATAACAACTACTACGTTCAACAGTGCTTTGTTATTTTGCTAAAAAAGACCTGCTTTTTCTTTTTCTTTGGATTTCTTCACAATATCTGTGTAATTATTAGGTTATTGTTGTTATTTTTATTTGGTAACTATACCGTTTGTTCGTGCCAGCTGCTAATCAATATTTTTAGGTTAAATGGAAGAATGGTAATCATGTTTTCGAAAATTTAGTTCTAGAATTCTTCTATTAATAACATTTTTCGATTTAGCTGTTGCCTGGCTCCACCTGCTTTACCCGTACTAGGGGGAAATGTTCTATATACTCCAATATTGATCCGTTGTGCTCCGAAATAAAAGTAACTGTCTTGTTCAAACATGATACTGCTTTTGGAAAAAAGGAATAAATAAATTCACATTTTAATTTAATTTTATATATTTTTTATTTTATTGTGATAAAATACTGATTATTTATTATTAAAAAATTATATTTGCATTTTTAGGTTATGTGTGCAGATTTGCCATCATCAAGCAGATAATCATAATTTATGTTTATTTGACCATAAAATAAAGTAAATATTATAATTTGATAGCAAAAAACCGCGTTTAATAAAAGAGTAAGTAAGGTATAGATTCGCAGTAGGTTGAATAACGTCAATATCATCTCCTCGTAGCACAGCTGCGGTGTCCGAGTGGTTAAGGAGTTGGACTCGAAATCCAATGGGCTCTGCCCGCACAGGTTCGAATCCTGTCCGCAGCGTTTTTTTTTATTTTTACATATAGTATGTTAGTATAGTTTTATTCGAGGTGCTCCTATTACTTTTTTTAAATACCTAAAATTTCGATGATATTAGGTAAACAAGAATTTTTGCAACTGCAGTAAATATTACATTCAGGATAGTAAAAATTTAATTTCACTGTATAAAAGGCTGAGTAGATGCATTAATGAAATAATTCATACCTACGCTATACTAGTAGTAATGGTCTGTAACTACTGAAATGGTAAATGTTGATTATCTCTCTGTGAAAGAGCATATTCATAGAGCACACAGTTTTTTAAAAATAAAATATAAGTTTAAAATTAATTTTCAAATTATTATAATAGTCAAATTAATTATGAAATAAATTATTTTACTAAAAATACAGTTAAAATTCGTCTTGAACAAACGCAAAAGTAGTTTTATTGAAAACCGTACTAACAGTGGCTTAATGTTAAAATCCCTGCATTGTTTAAATCCATGCTATGTTAGATACACGTTTTCCTCCCATAAAAAAAATAATATTGCAACTTGTTAAATAACTACTTTGAGTTATTCCTTTTCACAATAAAATTTTTTAAAAACACCACTTATTACTTGTTTTCAAAACATTTTAATCTAAATAGAAGATATACTAATATTATAAATTATAAATACTACTAAATGTAATAAAAAGAATTTATTATTATGGATAAATAATGATGGATAGAAATTTGGAAGACTAAAAGCTACAGTTTTTCAGTTGGTTTATGCGTCTGCTTTGACATGTATACTTACTTTTTTTTAACATAAATTATTATTTTACTGAATAAAAATGATCCAATTCTGTTACACGAATAAATATGTTGATCAAATAAAGTGCATATATATATGTATTTTGTATTTTGGGTTTATCGAATTGAAGCACATTTGTCAATGTTACGAGACTTCTAACGGAGCCATTGTTGGATTGTATACATCTCGGACACACTGAAAAACTGCGGGTTTGATAAATTTGCTTTATCACCACCCGATATCTGTATATGTTTAATATATATATGCTTATGTCACATTTTATAAGATCCCAAATAGAAAATAAGAAGGAGCAGTAAGTAAATGTAGGGGCCTGAGGCTGTTGCCAGAATTGATTCGTGCAAGCTGTGGTATACGCATGTATGGCCCCGGTGCATGCTGACAAGGCCTTTTTTTATCAAAGATAAAATAATAAAAAGATTTTTTTATTTGTCGTGAATAGTTATAATATAAACTAAAATAAATTAATTTGATAAACCATTAGTAAACCAGACTTTTTAATATGTCAACTGTAAATCTCTACAAGGAAATATTTAAATTTCAAAACTATCAGATTACTATTAATTTTTTATGAATTGTGACGAAGGTATAAAAAAAATTTGATATTGAGAAAAACGTAAATTTTGTGTCCTTATCTGTACATCTGTATTATTTATGTATGTACAAAAATAATAACCTTTATATCGAGTCTTATATCATTGATATTAACTCGTTTTTAAGGTTAAAGTTGAAGATTTTACACCTAGTTTGTTTATGTATTTCACACGCTTCGCTACTAGCAGCAATACGTTACAAAAAAATATCGCAACAGTGTAAGGTTCCGGGGATGTCCTTACATAAGTATTTTTGTAAGTAATTATTTTTCAGTAGGATTCGCTTCATAACGTAAGAATAATACACAATTTAGTTTAACACATTAAGTTAAACACCATTTCTTAAAAAATGATATATTATAAAAAGAATAAGTATTATAAATACAGCTCAATATCACCCACAATACACTGTGCACTAAAATTTTTTCTACAATAATTAGAAATGGTAAATATTCAATTCTGTGTTACATGTTTGAAAACTTAAAAAACTATAGAAACAGAACAGTTTAAAAATGACATTTAAAAGTTTTGTAGTAAAAGTAACGTTTTTACCGGAAGTTTTCGATGTTCCTGAACGCATGCGAATCTATGTTTTAATCATATTCTTTTATATGTAAAATTATATAAGATAAAGATTTAGAAGGATTTGAATTTAGAAATTTCAAGACGCTTTTTGGATCAGTAAAAACATCTCTGGTAGAAATTCGTCTAACGCAAAATGGTCAGACTCCTAGTAAATGGGTAGAAAAAATAGAAATATGAAACGCTTTTTCATCTATTATTTGCACATTTAATAGATTAGAATTAGAATGACAACACTTAAAAATTTTCTTTTTAATTTTTCTAATGTATTTGACATTAAATTGGAAGATATCCAACTTTAACTGATTGTTTACTAAAATATAAAGAAGTGCGAAGGTTAAAAAAGCATTTATTTCGAAAAACATTGTATTGTGTCATTATTTTCGGTCTCTCACACTCTTCTCCATTGCAACGAAACTTTTACTGGTCATTTACTTAATAAAAAAAACTCTAAAATCTCTTAAATAGATAAGAACTAGGTTGTGGCAATCTTCGATAAATTCATTCTATTTTTCAATATAATAAATGTTCGAATAATGAGACAAAAAGCATTTCATCGGGAGCCAAAAAATAAACAAGTGAAATGACCATTTTATGGCTAGTCCCTAATTTAAAAGGCCATTTAGGTAGAAAATTTTCTATATTTCCGCCAGGGAATTGACGACGAACAATTATTATTTCTAATAAATTATGTAGAGTACCAGAGTTTAAATCCCAGTCGGAAAAAAACTAATATTTGATATTTGTTATTGAATAATTAAAATATTTTTCAACTAGGAATAAAATTAAAATGACCTGTTAAGTTTTTAGATGGGTCTGTATAGAAAAATGCACCTGTAGTCAAAAGATAAGTAAACGAATACGGTTTAATTGAGTATCTATAGGCTAATGGACGGATCGAGCGAGCCCGCCTTCGGTATCGATCACGATTATGCTGAGGGTCTCGTTCGGAAGATCACTAGGTAGTACCGCTGTGTACGCAGATGTCGCCACAATCTTTCAGCTCTATTGTATGCTTTTTTCCCCCACTTACGACGACGGACCTGCCGACCCCTGCCCGCGCTCGCGCTCGTCATAAGTTCAGAGTTTTGTGTATTATTCTTGTTAAATCTTTTCTTGGGCGGGAAACAAAAACTGATATGAGGCTTTTGATATAACCTTATATCCATCATATATATTTAGGGTTGGGAGTGATCTTCCGAACGAGACCCTCAGCATAATCGTGATTGAGCTTCGCCCGCCTTCGGCGGGCTCACTCGATCCGTCCATTATGCTTCGTGTCTCGTTCTTCGATCACTAGGTAGATGTTTAGAGTAAAATCATATCGCACAATTTTTTATAATTTATTTATTTATAGAAAATAAGTACGTTTAAAATACAATATTGTTAAACTGTCGATTCTTTCCTTAACACTACCGCCTCTGCAAATGTATCTTTATTGTCAACAATTGGTCTATTATAAAAGCGATTAAACACGTTCGATCTCTCGGACCATCCAGCTAAGCTTTTAATTATACTTAAATCAACTCCTCTTTTTAAGGCCGCTGACGTAGCAGCATGACGCAAACTATGTGGAGCAAA